>JAHZNG010003590.1:0-19070 GCA_027744375.1 Orchesellides sinensis
GCATTTGTTGTTCTTGCTAATTCTAATTACAAGGTATGAGTTTGGGGCAAGGGCAATGAGATTTTTATTGAGTGCCGAGTGGCAATAATTATTTTCTGGAAGTTTCTTCCCTTTCATCGGCATATGTTAATCATAGCACAGTCCTTCAAACTCTTTTCATCAAGATTGGTAGGGACACAATAATTGTTGAGTTGAGTTTCAATGTCAAAGCTTTATCATTGTTATTTCGTAGGCTATTTGCACATGATTTGCACAACCTGCAACCTCCCTCTGGGAAGGAAATGAAGTAAACGTCAAAAGGTTATAAATAAATGGCAAAGTAAATATTTTTATTAAAAATCTAGATTTCCGTGATTTTTTCTCTTTATCCTTTAGACGACTCTAAAATCGCCATTAACTTTTAACAAGTAGCGAAATGCTCCTTTAAGCAATGCACAATTAATGCTCTTGAACGATTACAAATTTGCATGAAAAAGACATTGAAAAATGAAAATTACAAAGGAGTATATAAAGGGCAATAACGAGCGACAGAACTGGTTCGTTATAAATACATTTTTTATTACTTGAAATCTTCTAATTCACGCATATGAATTCATTTAAAGAGCTTATTTCAAAATTACACAGAAAACCTATAAATGTTATATTGTAATAAAGAGCTTTTCAGTTTATAAAAAAACACATGCCCATGAGATGCGTCATCAGTAAAATGCATATGAGCAGTAAAAGCGCTGTGTAGATGCCAAAAAGACATTTAAAAATCAGTACAAGTGTGTTAACTGGTAAACAGTGCAAAGTTCAACAAAAAATGAATAGTTAATCGAATCCTGCACTGTAACAAACCATAGAGCTGTCAATTGTCGTCGTGCTCCTCAGCTCATCTCATCATCCCTTGCTGTCATGATCCCTTTTGGAAAACAGTAAATATTACAAGTTCATGGGGATCTTGACCATAACTTAGTTAAGTATTGCGTTATGATGAGATAATATATATATATATATATGGTAAATATGCAATATAAAATTCAGTTATGGAATACGACATTAGGTACTTTACATTTTACATGATATGTCTACTTACAAATTCTTCGAAAAATGAAGTTTACAATGGGCGGAATTGACATTGTAACAGTATTGAAGACAGGAGAGCAGAGCAGTCATGTAAAATATTGCTGTGATATGATATGGTTTCGCAAATGGTACAACGTACATGATCATCAACTCAACTAATCTTCTTACTCGTCATCATCATCATCAACAGCTAAAAATCTCATTGTACAAAAAATTTGCATTGCTACCTATTTACTTTCAGTTTCATTTGAAAGTACATGATATGATACAGTTTGCTATGATTTTAATAAATCATGTTGTGTAATTCGTCCATTTAAAAAACTATTTCCCTTAAAATTACTATTGAACACGTCATTCAAGAACATTTGCACTAAACCGATCAGGTACTCGATACAAGATACATAACTCTTTCGTTTGCTTTGCTCTTCTAAGCAAGGGTCCATGTTAGGGAAAACCAAAAAGATTTTACAGACAGGAGGCGATCATAAAAACAGAACATTTTTTGTACGGAAAGGGGACATGATGATCATCAATGTTTGCGCTAGCCATACATTTATTGCATTCTTCAATTTAAAAAAAGGATATAAGCGTACTAATTTCTTTGTTATTACACCTTCATACTTCATTACCACCAATACTGTTTTTTATCAGTAACAATGCATAACAATTAGGTTTATTAACTCACCTTCAAAATTACTTTTTACGACTGCTTTTACAAGATCGTAAAAAGTTGAAACATGCAAAATCTGTCACAGATAATGTATATGCATATATGTGTGCACCCTAAATGATTTTGTTCAGTCTTCAATGTACGCAGTAGGAATTTAATTGAATGAATGCACAAAGTGTATTTTATTAAGAATTTACATATTTTCAATTAATCAGAAAGAAATTTATTACTGCTAAAATTGGGAATCAATTCGAATTCACAACATAAATGAATTAACCTATATTAAACTCAATGAACGCATAAAAAAGTTGCATAACATTTATTGCAACTCACGTTTAAGAAGACGATACAGGATCACAGGACATATATAAACAAAATGTAACTAGTCTTCCTCACGTCTGAAACGACTTAAAGTAGCACGGACACTGTTCGACAAAGTCTGATTTTGTTTGCTTGAACTAGAATTATCACTATCCCTAGAGTTAATTAAAGGCCCGTTATTAACAGTTGAATTTGCAGATGTAGTGGATGCACTTGTTTCCTGCTGATTCCGCTTTCGTTTATTCGGATTAGTGCAAGAAGACCCCTGTTCATCTGTCACACTATTGTTTCGCTGAAATGGAGTGGTAAGTAAGTTATTATTGCGCCTGGGATTGGAAATGGGTATTGGGCTTAAAAATTCCGTGTCAGGTTGTTCTACTACTACATTTGGTGCTATATGCTGTCCCTGGTTCTGAGTGGAACTGATTCTACACTGGTAGACATTTTCATCATAATCATCATCATTTTCATCTTCTGTGAAAAAAAGTTCTGGAGTACAAGGTACAGCTTCATGGTGACTGGAAATTAATCGATGGGACTGAGAATAATTTGTTTCCGGCACGATTCCAGTATTCGGTCGTCCTGTGCTACCACCACGGCTGTTTTGTGTCTCTGAAACAAAGTATGGGCTGGCGCTGACGATATGTTGAGAGGATTCATGACGGACAAAGCCATTGCGAGGGACAGAAGGTGGAGGAGGTGGAGTTGGATTATTTTTTCTAGAGTTTTGTTGCGATAATGTTTCCAAGTAAATCCGCTCCGAAGCCCATAACTGAGGGAGGTCTAACGTTTCTAAAATTATTTTTGCTACATAAAAAACCCATAATTTGTTAAAAATTGCAGTGTTACAGACACGTTTTGCAAACGATAGCTGTATAATAATTACCTTGATTGTAATACTCTTGTAAAGGATTTATTGGAAATGAAATGTGTAGTGTATTGGGCAAAGAAATAGATAAAGCTGATGACTGCATTGAAGCTTCCACCAAAGAAACTGCAGTAACTGCATCTTGTAACAATACACAGTTACGATACATCAATCTAGCGTGTCCTTCAGCCAGCCGAAATAAACTTTCCAGGAGCCTAACTGTAGTGCGAGCTACATTTCTTGTTTCTGAGTTTCGTTGACGTTGGTAGTATCGGCTTAACACTAAATGAGCATCTTCTGTCATTTCTGGCATCTTTTCCTGGAAATATTGATTATGTTTATGCTTTTAAAGTCATATATTTTTACATGGCGCTTTATATCAAATCTAAAATGTACCTTGATTAGCACAAAATATGACTGCAACGTATCACTATCCCAAACCACGCCCGCTTCCCGGGCCAATTTCGCAGCCATCTCAAAGGCATCCTTGTTTCCCAGAATAAAATCTGATAAGAAACTGAAAGTAAAAGTTTACAAAATTAGCTTTTTCTGTCGAAGAAAAAACAGCTCAAACATTGGAATTTGGATAGATTTGTCCACTCACTTATCCCATGAGTCATCCTGTGCATCCTTTAATACGATGACCACATCAAATCTGGACAGCAATGGACTTGCCAATCCAACATTAAGTTCAATGTCCTCTGAAGAGTCATATTTAGTTAACTTTGGATTGGTAGCTGCTATGATGGTACATCTTGTACTTAGCTTACAAACCATTCCAGCCTAAAAATAATTGAATGCATTTTGTATTGAAATGAATACTATACTGGCATTATCAACCATTTTTAAACACTCAAAATCAATTACCTTTGCGATGCTGATTGACTGTTGCTCCATTGCTTCATGAATACTTGTACGATCGTGCTCTTTAATGTTCGAAAATTCGTCAATGCAACAAACTCCACCATCAGCTAGCACTAAAGCTCCTGCCTCAAGATGCCACTCACCAGAATCCTAAAGATTAATAGTACTTTGTGACAATTTAGAGTAATATTTTAGTAATATTATACAACTAAAGTTGCTCAAACCTTCACAGCAGACACAGTCAATCCGGCTGTAGTTGTACCTGCAATTAAACTGTCCGGTTAAAACATGCCTGATGATATATTCTTAAACTACTGCTTCGCTAAAATAACATTACCTGTCCCAGTTGTCATCACAGACCGGCCACTTATTTTAGAAGCGTATTTTAACATCTGGGATTTACCAGTCCCTGTAATACAATTGATAAATTTTAGCAAAGTGTAAACATAAACATGATCCTATAATAATGCCAAAAAGCCTAGCTGCTGACCTGGATCACCAACAAGAAGCAAATGTGACTCCCCCCGAACATGCGTTCCGGCATTTACTTTTGGAACACCACCAGCCAGCACAACACAAACAGCCAACTTAACCAGATACATTCCGTATACCTACAAATGAATAATCATTTAACTAATTGCAACCGCAAGCAAAGCTGAAACCATACAATTATTGTTATACAACTAAACATACCTGAGGACAAAACGACTTCAAAATCAAATTTTTTCCTTCAAATGGATTAAACTGGTGCAATTCCCAGAACTTTTCAAAAGAGTTAACTGTTTCTTCATTAATTAGCACAGAGGCTCGCTGGTCATTTTTCACCTACGATGTTTGATATGAAATAGATTAAAGAAGCATGTAAAATTAAACCCACTAAAATAAAATAATGCACCTACTTGAACGTGGTTAGCTTTAAAAACTAGTTCGGAACTGGCTGGCTGGTTGACACGGAAAGGCTTCCATCTCAGAAAAAGAGTTCCTCTAAAAATTCACAACGCAGATTTATAAAACCCATTAAAAAATTAATTAACATCAATTAATACTGCATAACTTACGTGATAACAACATCGTCTCCAGGTTTGCATGTGTCGACCAAATCATCCTCCAGAATAACCCACAGTGCTTTTGGCATAATCCCAAAATCCATTTTGTTGATTTGCTCCTAGTTAAATCATAAAATTACCATTTTATATTCCAACCTGAAACACAATTAACGACGAAATAAATTGAATCTGTGGCCTTCCAAATTTACCTGTAATTTTACTTCCTGGTAATCCTTAAAACGCATACTGTTGCTGGCACTGCTATTGCTTTCAGTACTTTCTACAGGTTCTACTTTCCCACCAACACATAAATTGTCGCATTTATCCAGAGTTCTGGGAAATGCATGGCATCGACTAGCAACAGCATCAACAGTCATTATTTGTTTACATTTCGTACACCGGTAGAGGCGGGTGAACTCGAGCAGTTTTGGTGTAGTGATACGGACAATAGTGCCCACCAAAGTCAGAAAGTTTCCAATTTCTTTAGTACCAGGAAATGATGTCAAATATCTATCCCAGCAAGCTGGCATTGAGTGGATTCGAACGTGAACATGTCTCTTCAAAATTAGATCCCTGTTGTCAGCAGCTTTATCGTAAATATCTAGCAATGCCCGACACGCTGCTTTATCTCCAGCTGGAAGTATTTTTTCAGGACTGCGTAAAAGTTCGTTGCTAATATTACTTATGCTTTCATTGAGTGCAACATAGCTGAAATAACAAACAAGTAAAAATGATAATGTCAATTTCAGGCTTAACCTAAGTTCTTCAATTTATTGCATCATTGACTTTCAAACTTACTTTAGCAAAACCGCAAAATGACCATTAGAGTTAGGATGCGTTAGAATTTCTTTTAAGTCATCTTCACAATGTTTGATTAGAAAATCGTAAAATGCATCTAATGATAAAAAATACGACTAAGGTTAGACTTAAACACGTCTAGCAAATAGCAAATAAACATAATTATATTTAGTTTTCAAATATTACTTTCATAAAAATCAGAGCCGCCTGCTTTTCTATTTTCTCGGAATTCCATTATAGGTAATTTGGTTAATTGTCCTCTTCGTCGACTCCTGCTTTGTCAGTCGCATCAAGTTCACGGAGCCGCTTTTCCAATCGGATTATCATACGTCGTATATAAAAGTCTTGGTATTCACGAGGCAATACGTTTTGTTGGCTAATGATTTTTTCTAATGTCCGATAACCCTGAAATACAAGAAACACTTTGTAAATATTGCTTTCTCAAACGAAGTAGATGCTTAGTAAAAAAATTACGATATTACTAGTTGTGCTGGAATCAAGTCCAAATACAAGTTCAAGGCTTCACTCGGTGGATAAAATAGAATCCTCTTCCTTCCTCTTATCTGAATCAATATGTTATCACAGGTATCGTAATGCGTCCACAATTGAAGATGTGGGGACGTAATACGGAACACAGATGAAAAGAAAGATTCCTCCGGAAATATTTTAGGTATAGTGAGGTCAGCCGCTAACGTTGGAAAATGCACAGAAATGTCTGACACGTCTCGCCCCCTAAAAAAACCAACAATAAAACCAATTAAATATTTTTTAACCCTCAACCAAAGACTCATTTTAATTAATTACTTAATCAACTTAATTAAATATGCCCCCCACCTTGGATCTTCCCCAATAGACCTCAAATACCAAAAGTAGTCGTACTTCTCTTCTTCAACGTCCTCACTCTTCCTTCCCGAACACAACTGGATCAAATGGCGGAAACTAATAGTGTCATAAATAAAGTTCTTCCTTCTAAAGTCCAGCTGTTTTTCCTTGCTCTTGTGAACTTTGACCTTCTTGTCCGCCGGGCAATTTTCAATCAGATACTCTGGCGTCCACCGTTCCCTGCACGGTCCAATGTCATACCCACGCAGGATCACCGGCTCTCTTGTGTCATGCAACGCTTTCTCCAGAACACTGACCAACTCAGATGACCCTGTCGCCCCAACGTCTATGACGCCTACACTAGGTATGATTCGCTTACCACTAATTTCCACAACAGCGTTGCTGTTGGGTGCTTCCTTTAACTGCTCCAGCTGCTGGCCTTTTATTTCCAGCGAAGAAGAAGAAGCCTTCGTCTGCAAACTCATGGACACAAAAAGATCCAAATTCAAATTCAAACTAAAAGGTGCTTTTGAAAATAAATGTTTGTATTGATGCTTGGAAGGTCAACCTATTCAGCCAGCATAAATGAACAAAAGGAGAGTGGCAGCCCGCCACCTACTTTACTCTATGGTTGAATGATTTACATGCTTTTGTGAAAGGTGACTGTGGAAAGGGTTTTAATTTAAAAAAGTTGTATCTCGCCAAAATTCCAGTCCATAATTATGGAACCACTTTTGAAGGTTATGTTTTACGTTTGTGAAAAAAGGGCTGGGGCTTTGGTGAGGTGCAAGCGTGCATTTTAAATGCTAAATTACAATATACCTATAGTTAGACAATGTTAATTAACAATTAAATGTCAAATGGGTTGGGCTGTCTGTATTCCTATTTATTACCGCAAAAGACAGTTTTGCAATCAAGAGAATGGGTTATATATCACAGATAAGTCCAAACGTGTGAATTTGATGCTTAGTTTATTGAGCTTCTATTTTCTTGCATTGTTGGTTAGTTGACTCAACACAAAAAACACACTGGACAAACAGATATACATACATATGCAGGTAAATGAGAAGTGTTAGTTGGTTTCCTTATGTCTTCATCTTCCTTGCATCACTTGTCTTTGTTGTTGGTAATAAAAATAAAAACACTATAAAGCTGGTAATGAATCATGAATATTAGGGATGTTTGTTTGGTTAGTTTAGTGGTGCGACAATGGTCAACAAATGAGTGTGAAGCAATAATTCAACTTTACAACCCAACGAGCATTCTTACAAAATGGGGTTGTTTAGGATGTTTTTGCTTGGTCTGCTTTAGATTTTTTAAACAGTTTACTTGAGTATTACAAAAAATGCATTGTTTGTAATGTATATAAATTGGTAGAGATATAGAAATTGTATAAAATATAATAAAATATATAGTATTGAGAAAATGGCTGTTTAAGTTTCAGTAAGATACATACTTGTCTGAGTTTTAAAAAATCAAGTATTTTTAAAGTTATATATTGGTACAATATAATAATGCACTTTTAAAGATGACTATAACTTATTATATAAAATTATTATTAGCAACACAGTAAAAATTGGATGTATATCTCTTTTCTAAAACACGAAGAACAAACGTTATTCCTCCTTTTTTCCATCCTCTTGATCATCCTCAATCACGGTAATGCTGTAAACATAATTATAGAACATGCTGTAAAACAAAATTTACTATCACCAATTAATTTCCAATCCAAAAGAAAAGAATTTGAATGTGTGTTGTGCATAGTGTTGTGCAGTGTACCATGGAATTGATGAGATAAATAATCTCCAGAGTTCAGGATTAGAAAGATTTTCCTTTAGTGCCTTTGCCGTTTCCCATGACCTTTGCCAGAGGGCAGTAAGGTATACAATTAAGTTGAGGAAGAGGGCGATAAAACCCTGTTGCTGGAATTCTCCAGCTCTGGTTTTGGCTTCCATTATGATAAATTTTTTTTGAATTTTAAAAGATGATATGTACACGAAAACAGACCGTTTTCTGAAAGAAAAACAAACGAGAACACAACAGAACTGAGGTAAAAACTAATTTTTAAGTTGTTGTGAGAGACCTCTAAATGCGTTTTGGTTTCTTCGTGGCTGCTGAAGCTTGTAATAGAAGGAAGAGAATGATTTTGTTTTAAGACAAAAATCAGGTATACATATACATATCATGCAATCACTTGCCCTACTACTAACTACATACCTTAAAAATTATTTTATACGCTATACAATAATACAATCTACAATTTTATACATTGCAACATTAAAATGTGATACTTACATGCATACCTACTTATACACACATCTGAGTATATAACTATATACATATGTATATGTATCATGGGAGTTTCGAAACAAATTTTGATAGTATGAAGGTGAATTCTGCTATCCGTTACCTGTTCAAGAGAGGCTCTTCACCGTGAACGGGCTACAGTGGGACTTGGCACACAATTGATAGCTTTGATTTTTTTAGGGTTTGAATTGAATTGAGTGAGTGAATGGGTTATAAAGAAATTGCCTTTTGTGATAATTTCCGCAGGCACAAAACTGTCAAATTACAAGTTGTGTTTGTGTACAGTAGTGCAGTAGGCATCGTTCTTTTAATAAACCAGGTAAACCCTAATATCATTATATGGTTGCGAATTGGAACCTAACGCAGACAACTTTCTCGTTATAAAGACTCTTATCTTTAAAGGTTCTAAGGATTCCAACTGGGCTACTGATTTAAGTATATTTCGTTTTACTTTTTCGGCCATTGCAACACTGAATTACTATAATGTATGGAAATTTTTAAAATGTATTTCATAAATAAATGTAAAAATAACTTTTAAATTCAAGTATAAGTAAGTATATGTACCCTACCTCATATCGGCAGACAGACAGACAAACAAACTATTATAGTTATTCGAAACACACATTATGTATGAGTTAATAGGGAAGCGTATATGTATGTATGTCTAAGTTCTTGGTTACTTTTAACGAAGTAGGTAACTTCAGTTAGTAAAACTCGATAACCGGTTTCACTCAATAGTTCTTATTGCTTAAACATTAATATGCCAAGATATATAAATAGTTTTGCAGTTGTATTACATATCATCGTAACATAAATATGTATTTAAAGTGATTCTTATAACATGCGTACATGCGTTATAGTTTGGTAGTAGGACCTGCAAAAAATACATTCATGATAAATGCACTTGTTGTGAATACAGAATACAGTCCTTCAAACAACGCTTTTTGTGCATATCTGACTCACAATTTTTGCACATTTTTGACCATCAGTGTAATAATAGCAATGCGTCCAACAATGACCCATGTTAAACTGTGCGTAAACCAGTAACCTGTAATGTTTTTCAGCAAAAATACGTTTTTTGAAGCTCTTGAGTTTTCTTACGATTTAGGTTACTACTTGTAACTTCACAAGCATGATTTTATATACGTACATGTGCTTTTTATGTTATGATGATATTTTTTGAAAGTCATGTGTTTGCAAAATCCAACAATGACCCATGTTAAACTGTGCGTAAACCAGTAACCTGTAATGTTTTTCAGCAAAAATACAATGCGTTTTTTTGAAGCTCTTGAGTTTTCTTACGATTTAGGTTACTACTTGTTACTTCGCAAGCATGATTTTCTATACGTACATGTGCTTTTTATGTTATGATGATATTTTTTGAAAGTCATGTGTTTGCAAAATGTATCACAATCGTCATCATGCATGAGGATGGCGTGTGTGGATTTTTACGACAAAAATTGGCACATTTAAGACAACTGACTTGTTCTGTAAAGCTAAAGGCCATAATCCACACGCTTATCACAGACGCTCGCAGCCAAACAAAAGGAATGAATATATAGTTCGTCATTCATCGGGCCATTTGCGATTTGAAATTTTGTTTTTTATTAGTAGTTACTATATTCTATTTAACAAGATTCGCATGACACGTTCGAGACGGTAGATTCGATAGACCCGTATGGTAATACATTTCATTTTTTAATGACGTTGCTCTTTCAGCACTATTCCTTGTTTACTTTTACTGAGGTTAATGCTAATTGTTGAAATTCAGGATTGTTGCATTATGCATTGTGCAACAATAGCGTGTAACAGGTTACTCTGTTGCACATAGCATTGTTTCATTTTCATTTACAGGTTGAGAGTTTGTGGGAATACGTGGAAAATTGACACTGAATGGAAAGGGGCGATATCATTTAGATTTTTCATTTGAAGAAGACAGTAACTCCAAAAAATCAATGCTAAAGAAGTACGTTTAGTTTTCGAGCGAGTGCATTTCCCATTGTACGTTGATAATCTAGCCAGCTTGTATTATGGTAAGGACAATTATTGAGACACCTTTAAAGTCATGTGAGTCATGTCATGTATGACCACAGACCATTTTTTGTGGTTATGCAAGGGTACCAGTTAATGAGTGTTTGCATGCATGTGTTGGTGGATTCAGAAATAAAGTTGAACAGACGCACATCATTTGATGCCGCACTAGGTTGGTAGGCGATGGTGGAATACTGGTTAGCTGCTATGTCTATCTGTGATTAAGATTACATAACACAAATTAGGAAGCGAATGTACCCAAACCTACATAAAATTGTATAATACAGTCTGCAGAGGTTAAGAGATACAGGTGACGAGTAGAAACTGCAAAGTTAATGATCCAATGTCACTTGTTTCGCAAAAATGCTATTAATCATATACAGTTTACTCATTGGGGAATATTTCTGGCTGATTTAATTCAGAGAATAAGATTTTTACAACATACAAGTTACAGCAGATAAATTAATGTTAGTTTGTCCTTTGGCCTAAGCTGATAAACCAAAGCAGAGATTTTATCCTATTTTATTTCAATGAAAACTTCATCCTTTAATTTTTAAGTCACACTATAAGAAGTTCAATTATGTAAAACATGACTTTTACAAGAAATACTATTAGAAATCCAATGCAGTTTCTGGAATGGATGGGTTTGATTTATATGAATTATGTAACTTATTCTTTTGCATCGATATCAAAACTTGAAACTTTCTGATTGACAAAGTTACAACAATCTAAAGTTCTACATTCAAAGAACTTGATAAAACAATAATTTTTCTTAAATCACTATATAAACCAACGTTTGTGATTTATCTGAACTTGCATAAAAGGGATGGAGGCTTTTTTTTACTCTTTTTGTAAAAATTACTAGTTTGAATTTGAATTTTTTGCATATATTCGCTGTTCTGTAATCAGGTCAGTTTTATATGTCATCTATATCAAGCTGAAATGTTCAAAGCATTTCTACATAATGGGTAATAAAGTAATAACGTTGATTTTGACGAGTACACACACGAGTAAACCGCAAAAAATTTTTAGGGAAAGGGTATGGGTACCTTGAACAATGTCAAAAAGTTGAATGTTGAATGTATGTATAGGTAGGTATAATCTATTTTATAGATTTAGGAAAGATCTTGGATTGACCATGAAATATCAAAATGCAAGTTTGCAAATGACAACTGGTGGTAATCGCGAATGCATTCAATGTTGAGATATTGATCGTACCTGATTTCACATAAAAATTGCATTTACGTATTGAGCAAATTATGTCATACAGTTTTAAAACAAAAAAACTTCAGTCGTACTATAGAATTTTTGTTGTGCGTTTATGGATTATATGGTATATTCCTCCTACTTCTATAGCTAAATAAATAATGTATAATTAATTAATCGATAATAACGAGGCAATTAGTACAAAATGTATACCCGCTTACTTTTATTTTCACTTACGTATGGTATGTTAAAAACTAGTATATTTTGTTTTACAAATAATTCGATACATCAAAAACCATTAACGCATACTATTAATAGTAAATTAATTTACACCGACTTTTTTACGCTTTGACAAATGTATTTCATTTAGAGTTACTTGATGGCTCCTTTTGCTTCTTCCGGAATACATCATACGTATACAGCAAGCTGCCAGCAGTACTAAAATGACCAGAAAGCAAGATAGTCCAGATCAAACGCGTCTCATCTTTGGCAAGATATTCATAGAGCAATTTAATTAATCATGGTAAAGAGCAACTCGAACTCACCAAATATTTAACCCAATAAAGTTAATCCAATGGAAAACGTAATCTCCACCCACAAACATGCCGGCATATGTTATAACAATGTCTTTGAGGCATGCGACAACCATTGTCGTCAACGCCGAATTAACATGTGTGCACAGTACCATACTAACGTTTAGAACAAATCCCAGGAAACAGCTTGCGAGAAAGGCAGCAATAAAACCATAACTATCCCACTGCTCGAAACTGACTGCCTGAAAAGAATGAAACAAATTAGTTTTAAAGAATATTTCAGGTAAGTTAATTTAAATGCACGATGCTAGTTATTACGAATTTCGAACCAAGTCTATGTCTCCACTCATCTCAGCCACAACCAGTCCAGGGAAAATTATAAAAAGCGAGTTGTAAAATAGCAATCCATACTTTCCAAAGTTAGTCGTATCCAGCTTCTTCTTAATGTAAACTCCATTTCTGTACAAATGATTAAAAATTTGTGTGGGAGCGTCATTTTTAGAAACATATGAGTACAATCATCTTATCCATATCCAACTTAGAGTTACTTACGACGCAGTAAATAAATTATTTATGGTGACCATCAAATATCCATAAAAACTAAAAGTGAGATCTCTTGCAGACGCAACTAACGCTCCGAGTACCATTGTCAATACTGAAACTTGTATAGTGAGCGACGGTCGTGATCTAATTATAAAGATTATCTTGCTAAATTTCTTGGAATACAGCAAGTTATCTTCGAATGATAAATGTTTTTTAGGTATTTTACCTTACCCAAGTACAAGAACTTCAGCTATAATCGTGAAAAGTATTGAAAACTTGCGGAGAGCTGTTAACATAGGTAAGCTAACTGCTTTAGTTCCACCAAGTCCGGAATATGCGTTTCCCATGAATAAAAGTGGTAATGGAAATATCTGTAAACAATTATCAAGAATTATACTCTTTTGAATTAAGGAAGAGGACATTCAATTTTACTTAAGACTTTTGTCTGTCCTCACCCTACGAAACGTTCCCCGGTCCAACGTAGGGAATTCAATAAGATCTAACTCTCGTGCTAAGAATATCACAACAATGGCAGTACCTATCTGCCCTAGCGCCACTACTTGATAAGAGGGGAACCTTGATTAGAAATATAAAAAATTGCTTTAAAAATTTTTATATTGCAATACAACTTTAAAATTTATAAGCACATTTAATTTTCTTACTGAAAACTTGTAAGAACAACTTTATTCGCCATTGTAATAATTGTTGACGAGATCACATAAAACAAGGCAGCTCCAATCCTAATCCAAAGTGGATGCTCCTTTTTTTGCACCTCCACAATGCGTTTATTATCCGGTGATAGGATAGTTTCAATCTCCAGCTTAATGTCCAAAGGTCCATCATTTCTTTTTGATTTCTTCTCAAAATTATTATTTTCTTCGTCGGAGGAGCCTGGTCTAATGAGGAATTCTGATTCTGCCGACTCAGATATTCGATGGAGTTTCGGACTAGTTTTTCCGACAGCGCTGAAAATGTTTGCTCCTGTCATTGCTCTCCGCGTGTATGGAATAGGATGATCTAAGAGAAATAAAGAAAACGGTAAAGAAAATTAGGTTTTCTTTAATATGTTCTAAGAACAGTAATACAATATTATTTTAAAACAATACATTTGTACATCATTACAAAATCATGCTACACCAAGTGCTCATTGTCAATGCCAAGCATGCAGCCAACCTTTCAAAGACAAGACCTATATCTCCTTTTCAATCATATTCTAACGGGACTATGTTTCATTTTTAAGCTTATGCCGTTGCATAATTATACCTCATTGAATAGTAATAGTCCAGAATGTTAAATTTACCAAGGATTCGTATTAAGCGTATGTTCCTGAGCCGTCAAACAAAGAGTTGCAATGATCTTTGTACACAACAAAAATTAAACTATATTTTTAATGATTATGCATCAACCTTTTTCCATTTTTAAAGACCTCAGATGTCACTTTTGGGTTGAGACTTTGATGAGAAGCACGTGAAATAATTTATAGTTTACACAGTACAGTTGGAGGACAACAATTCTATAAAAATATTTTATTTCTAATACTTTGCAAATGCATATCCATTGTTTGTGTACATTACCGCCGTTTTTAAAACCGTTGAATTCGAAATGTACAAACAAAGAAGTTTTGTAGTACTCTATTACTGTAACAAATACAAACAATTTGTCTGAATCTTTCTCTATAACAAACTCGAGTAAAAAATAAAATTTTCTATACACTAATTTCTCTTAATTACGTAAATACATATTTACTATCATGCAGAGTTTTATTCCACATGCACATCATATCCCTCTCAAAAAACTCCCCTCGGGGAACATACACAACAGCCTTGAATCCTCTCTTGTAATCGAAAGTCTCCGAGCTGCAGATGTCTCTCCAGTCTTTAAATGTCTCCAGTGACCTCACCCCAAATATGCCTAATTTCTGGTTTGTAGTCATAAGTTTGCTTGACTACCTCTAGTAGGGCTCCCGTCACAAACACGTCATCCACCCAGAAGAAATTAATCATGTTGGAAACAGAGTAAATCTTTTGAACCAAATCGACTGTAATTGCATAAGCCCATCCACTGCAATAATCAGGATAGTATTCATCCGGCCATTCTTCAGGTGGGGCGTACCATTTACTGGCTTTTTCACGTATTGGTTTTGTCCCTCCAAATGTATGACAAAATAATTCTGGAATTTTAAATGAGTTGTCCTTGTTGTATTTTTCTAACTCTTCTGTTCTCCAGTCTAGCCATCTCATGATGTCTATGAACATGTCATCATCAATCTTCAAGACAAACTCTGCATTACGACAAAAGTTGAGAACCCATTTGTAACCCATGAGGTGTTTATACGTTAAATTTTTGTAGGAGTCCAAAAACGTGCCCTGGACAATGTCCCCAAACTGCTGTTGCTCCATGTCAAGTGCTAATTCTTGCTCCTTATATTCTTTCTCGTTTATTTTAGGATTTGATCCCCGATCTGCGTCACCGAGAAGAAAAACAAAGCGAATATCCCAATTTTTGTATATTGGAAGGGAACCCCATGATTTGCGTAAGGCAAGTCGCTCTTGAAAATGAGATCTTGCAGTGTGGACTAGCACAGGCATTATACGCACATCTTTTGGGTCATCGGGCCCCACTTTGCAGATCGAGTCATTGTTTCTTGCCCAAGAGAAGTTTGCAACGTTCAGTAGGTTAGGTTCTTCCCAAAATTCCAAAACTTTTTCTTCTGTTACGATAACTGTTGTTGGATTGTTGGATTCCAGTATCACCGTTTCATTTTCTGCTTGCTCTTCTAGACTTTCACTAAGGTCTTCCAAAATTGGCTTTAAAAATTCTGCAGGCTCTCTAGGACTTTTCCATTCCTTGATTTGGTTAAATTTTTGTGGTAAGTGTACAAATGCTAGGCGTATATCTGATAAATTTAGGGATTCATAGGTGGACAGCTCAAGGAGAAATCCGATGGCTACAGCAGCGAGAAATAAAGGTAACTGGAGAACAAACCAAATACAAACATCTCAACAAACGTATTATACAAATGTCAAAAATGAAATTGTTTAATCTTACCAAGTAGATGATACGCCGTCTTCGGCTTTCAGTTCCTGCCGTCACAACTCTAACTTGCCCATCCTTCATCTTCTACACACTTTTTACTTCTTTCTATTCAAATTACTCGTTTACAGCCCTAATGAATCACAGCAGAACCCTTGATATCAGTAACTAAACAGTACTTGGAAGTTATGAGAATGGGAATATGAAACAGAGTTGAAATGGAATAACCACAATGTTTCTTGTATGTTAAAATATGTTGTGCTGACTAATTACAATCCATGATCTAAGTTCATAGTTCATACAGGTGAACACAACGTGTAATCAAGCGTACACTTACCCTTTCGACGGTCCCTTATCAAATCTGCTCATTAGTGGGGTACCTCCGATGAGCCCATGAAGGATAACACAAGGACACCACTAATAATTTTATTTACGGTTGGCTGATGTTCAAAATGAAAACGTATGGAATGACGTTTACAATTATGTTCACTCGTTACTGGAATATCCTACACCAGTTTTTTAAGTTTTGCCTTTCTTTTTCCAGATTCCAGATATTGACGTAAAAAGTCAATCCGTTGTACAATGATACACAATATTTAAACGTGGATCAGTTCTGGATTTGACGAAGATAACTAAAATAGTGATAAGAAATGGGATAGACAGAGGCTGAATACGGAGTAATAATGCAAAACTATTCATCAGAAAACAATTTATTTGGGCAGGTAATATAAAAAGCGAAATCATGACAGTTGTGCAAATATGTGACTTTGATAACGTTAACATCCAGATTTTCGTTGGTATATATTGCGGTATTGTAGTATGCCTTGGTGTCATAGTCTAGTTTGTACAAAAATATAATCTAAAACTACCAACGTAGAATCCCAACTGGGTAAATGTTATCTTTTTGGTTCATGGCATGAAGGATTATAAATAAAAGCTGCCCAAAATTATTCCCAGACTTCATTTCAACATAGATATGTAATGTATACCAAATCTCCTTTTTAGGTGGCTTGTTGGAATATATATAGTTTTGCAATGACATTTTACAGTTTACTTGAGTATTGTATCTTTTTAAACCAAAATCGCACCTTGTGTTAGTCTAATTTGAGAGAATAGGACACAAATTCGCTAAAATCATCATAATAACAATATAGGTAACTAAATCCAAACAAATCTAAGCAATTGTAGATAATGAGCCAAATGTTTTATGTCAAACTCTGCAGAATAAAAGACAGGAACAGGAAGGCACGCATTTGTTCAGCTGCTCAGATTACGAACAGCCAAAAAACAGTTTTCCAGAATAGATCATGTTTTAAGAATAATTATTTTATGCATACACGTTATGTACGTATATGTATAGACTTAAAACGTAAAGTTTTGTAACAAAAAAGTATGTAATCATTATAAAAAGTGAATGAACTTTTGTAAAATGAAAGTAAATATACCTAATCAGAAACGAGCTTTTTTTTAAACATTTGTTGATTTCGACGAGGTCACATTTCCAATTTGGACGAAACTTGATATCGATGCGATGAAGTATTAATATCCGTTCTTTAAGACGAGTTACGTAATGCCAAAAACCAAATCAGTGGGGAACGATTAAAAAGTTTTTAAGCAGCTTTAAAAATTCTCTTGCAGTTAATTAAAATGTGTTCTTATGATAGGATGTTGTTTTACAATTAAAATGTTTGCATCATTTACTAATAATTTTTAGGACAAATGAAAGTTAAAAAAACAAGTTAGCTAATTATTAGTATTTAGTTTCTTGTCATTGATACGACAAGTCCTGCCAGTAGCAGACTAACTCCAACGGAAACTGTAGGGGCTCCGCCAGTAAGGAGGTTAATCTTTGTAGATCCCCTACTACCTTGATGAAATGTTACGTTATCATTTCCGTCTTTGTTGTATGCCCAGATTAGGGAGATAATTTCGTCCTGTAATTTAAAACAGTTTTTTAGACATTTAAAAGCACGAAAAAGGGAAATTACCTCATTAGATCTTGTACAACTTCTTGCTTATACCTTAATCTCAGTATCGTACTCCGTGTCACCAGTTTTGAGTAGTCTAGTTACACTGAGGAATGTCTTGCCATTCTTTTCTTCTCCGCTCAAAACTATCCAATGTTGTTGGTCTTCTGGATCCACAACAGGTCTAGTATTGTTTGGTGACGTACGATTTCCATGATAGTCCTGAAAAGAATTTAGCTACCTTTAATATTTTCTTTTTAAAATTTTCCGAATTTTATAGTTGTGCATAGTACTTACGGCTCCGAATGTTGTACCATTCACATAAACCCCGCCAATGAACATGTCTGCGTTGACCATATTACTTCCATTGTTGTTAACTCCAATTCCAACCCAACCAGTGCTATTTACCTCGATGTCAAACTGAATCGCCTTACTATTCGGGTGAATATCTACCATGAAGTTACCATTGTCAAAGTGTTGATGCTGGTGTGCCTTTGCTGCTACAGCAAGGAATGCAATGCCAGCAACAAGGTTTTTGATTATAGCCATTTTCAAAAAGTGCTTTAAAGAAATAAGCTTCCCTAGGATAATTACTTGACGAATTTCACAAAGGTGCAAATGCAAACTGAGGTCGAAAGTAACAAATTGCAGTTATTTTATCAACCGTTGGGGAAAATGTCTTATCTATAGGGAGTTATTGCTCTGGAATTAGTTATGCAATTTATGGACTATGTACAAACACATAAAATCCTATCTTTTCTCTGAGCGACTACAATAAAACATAGTATGAAGATCATGAACTAAATAAGGAACGCTTGTAACCTGTCAAAAATAATCACATTCCAAGTTTTATAACATTGTTCTATTGTACTATGATGCATACGTTTATACTGTTCTATACTCAGGCTTGTGTCACGTAAAGTAGATTTGATCATCGAAACAAAAGCTGACTCAATCAATGTATGTTCACAACGCATCCGAAAAATGAATAAG
>JAHZNG010003591.1:0-12617 GCA_027744375.1 Orchesellides sinensis
AAAAAAAACTACCTAATATACAATGCAAGCGGATATATCTGTATGCATATAATTAGAAAGTAATATCTATTCTAGGAGATCTATTCATGTTTCAAGCAACCTGCTCAATCTGCACCAGTTGAAACTTGGGAAAGCACTTAAATAGTTGTTACAAATACCTTTTGCATTCAACCAAAGTCGAAAAAAGCGAAACGCTGAATTTCTAAAGTTTATTAGATTCGAACTTTGCTTCAAAAAGAAAGTAGCGGAATTTTCTTCCTTTCGCTCCTTTCTTAAATTAACAGGGAGAAAAACTAAAAGTTGATTAGTTTTTTTTCTTTTACTTTCTGCTCATTTTTCTGCTCCATCATCATCTCGTTTTCTCCTATATTTTGCTTAATATTATACGTAGTTCATTTTTTCAATATAATCTATATGAAGTAGGTTAGATTTGGAAAGGGGTAAAGTATACGTTTCCTGTTGCTCTCTCTCGTGAAATAATGTGGGCTCATACACGTATTACGTTCCCACAAAATCGACCAGTTCTGATTTCAATTATTCTCCTCTTTCTCTGATAAATAAGGTCAGTTGCACATGTCTCAGTACACTGTTTCACGTACTATTGTAGTTTAATAAACCCAATACTGTCAGATTTGTAAATACATTCCTTAAAACTGAATTAGGTAGATAGTTACAGTTAAAAATGGCCTGTACAAAGCTAATCAAGTTGCAGACTCATTTACAATATGCAAAAACTTACCTAGTGAAAACCTTTCTAACCGGAAACTACTCTACATTGCCTAATTTAACATTTTGTAATGAATCTGGTAAATTTGCATGTTCCTGTTCATGTTAAACAGAAATTCTTTTCAAAGAAATTTTGGATTCAGTGTTTAGTTCCTTCTTTCCTTCCCATTTAATGTATTCTTGCATGGCTTAATTAAGATGTGTAGTTGAGCTACATACCATATCAAAAAAATTTTCCCACCTTTTTACATAACGATTCGGTAAAACTTAAACGTGCAGTACAGTAATTCAGCACGCCATTTATGCAACAGCTATTTCCATGAGTTGCTTGATAACATGGAAGGAAACATAAAGAGAAGACAGATCACCGGAGAATTCGTTCTGTAAGGTAGAACACTTACACATTTATCTAAAAACAAGTTTTGGAAATTGTCGCGGTGCGTTAAGAAAACAACATGGTACATATGTGAACAATGTGACACACTATTTACAACCACGCATCAGAGTTTCATGTTGATCGTTACAATAGCAATTCTTTTAAATAAATCACGAAACAAGGTGTTTTACGTGCACGTTACATCTTATTCTTCAGAAGTAAACCTGTACAAAGTACGTAGTCTAAATAACGTAGCAAACGCATGTATGATTCGCGTACAACGTACGCTGTCGGTAACAAGATCATTCGTTCCCACTAGTTTCCATTACACTACCAATTATTCACCAGATACTTGATGCCTTTGCAAGTCGCTTGTGCACCTTACATATATTTTCTCATGCGATATGTCCATCACGTGTGTAAAATGCTTGAAAAGTACCTTGACAGAAGAGCGAAGGAAGGAAAGCTATTTCACAGCTACGCCACTTTAATATGACGTTATTTCTCTTCCAGTGGGAAAAAAGAGCGTGTGCATCCATTACTTGGTATACCTATCTATAACAGCATTCGTCCCACTTTTGAATTATAAAAAAATTATCTTTCCCATACCTTATTTCTCTTCTACCCTTTCTTACCCGTTGTAAAAGTGACAACAACGTTGTTTTGTTGGGAAAGCAGTGGTTTTTAAATTATTTGCTTGACTGAGACCATATACAAAGAGGAGTTTCATAAATGTTTAGTATTACAGGCTCTCTTTACAAAGTTTTTACACGAGATATTTGGAGTGAAGGAATGTTATGTAGTAATTGGACTTATTGGTCGTCTAAAAGAATCTCTGTTGTCATTTACCACCTTTGGCTTTTCCACACCAGTTTTTCTTCACGTGAAAAGCGACATTGGCGATAATAGGCAATTTCCAGTAATGGAGAAGTACCTACCTACATAAACTGGTGTACTTTGTTTGCTGCAGATGCACTAGCATCATGTAAGTAGGATAGGCAAGGCAGGTCTACTCTGGAAATAAAAATCAGGTCGTGAAAGCAGATATGTAAGTGAGCTCATATGAGTTTGTTCTTCAGGTTAACGAAGGTGGGAAAGGTTATGTTGCCTTACCCCAGTTTGACCGTATTTAGCCTGTCTCAAACTATCATGATTTTTCTCCAAGCCCACGTTTGCTCTATTCTTAGCTTCTCTGTTCACTTTCAGAGCGGACGGGAAATAAATGTGGTAACTTTCACTCCAGAAAGATGAAGTGAACGGCCTGTTAATTTTTTGCAATGAAGGAAAAACTGGGTAAATGAGGGAGAAGTTACCCTAATAGTTTGGATGGTTTCCGCTCTTTTACACAGTTATTATAGGCATTACATTGTAGAATGCATGAACGAGCATATATTTATAAAATACATATAATGTATATACAAGAGAACTCTGGCAATGTGATAAAGTGTTGGAAAGTATCACTTCAAGATTACTTTTGTGCTACACACGTAGGTAGTTCTCGCATCGCAACCTCGCTTTCCCTCCCTTCCCTGTTACACTGTTGTTGGTCACTCCGTCCTACAAATGGGAAATAATGATGCATGCAAGAATCTTCAGCCTAAATTACCAACCACATTTTGGGAGTACCTTTGCTCTGGCGGACAAAAACAAAATACGGGTTGAACTTGGGTGGTATTATATAGATAAAACCAGTAGTGGGTGTTGCGCGTAATATCTGTTCTTTCTTAAGAATGCTATAGAAGGATTGAAATTGTAAATAAGAATAGGGATACGCTGGAATCATTCAAGTAATCCCTTTGTTATTTCTTTAGACTTCCATATGCCCAACTGTTCTTTCCTTGCAATGTTTACTTGGGCGTTTACATCTTATCTCAGTGTAAAATCTTAAGCGTGCTGAAGAGAGGGGATAATTAGTAATGTGACCACATTGAAGAAAATACGTTTTATCATACCAGCATCAAATATTTCCAACAAGTTTCCTTTCATTTCTCCAGCTCCGTTTTGCTTTTTAAAGGTAGCGTTGAAATATAGGGGCATATTGGATTTAGGTTACCTACAATGTTTATCGGTAAAGCTTCTAAAGAAACTTAGACCAGGCTCTAGTCTGTTGGGTACCCTAAATTTACACCAAATAAACCTGCACCGAAGTGTTTCTCCTTCTCATGAATCAAGCAACACATTTGCGTGCATGCTATATTAGGTTATATTGTAAAGGTTAAGGGACCAATTTCACTACAACATGTGTTCTATGTTATTCACAAGAGAGGCTCGTAAGTAATAATGCCAGGAAACACCTAAAGTCAGTTTGTTGTAGCCACACATATTGGTATGGGTGTTTCAGGTGTGTAAATTCAGAGAAACGGACAAAATTGAATTTCCTCTAGCTCTGTAGCATAACCAGACCATATGTGGGCATGTTGGCTTCAATTCATACATCGTCTGAACGGTTATACTTGCCTTGTGGTTTTTTTGTACAAAATTGGAATGTTGCGATAAAGTGTTTCCTACACATCGTTTATATTTTATGTATATTCAAACCTGGTCGTTCTATAGCTTAAACAGTAAGAATGTGCAATGAAACGTGTATTTCAAGTGGTGGATGCTTTCACTGATGTTGCATTCTTAACTCTTCTCACTTATCCCCAGAGTGTGTTCTAAATCACAAAAACCAAACAGATATGTAACGATCGATATATATCCCACTTTCAGTTAAAAAGAAACAGCATACAATGCTCGTTTTTCGTAAGCGTAATAATAAAGTAGAAAAGTTAATATACTAAGCGTATTGAGCTTTTTTTATATTAAAAACAGTGTTAAGTATTGGGGAAAATGTATATTTTGGATATGTTTGTCTGCAAGTAAATAAAAACACTCGAAAAACTTGCTCCTTTTAAAGTCCTAAACATCATAAGAAGCTGATACCACATCTGCATTTTGAAATATTTTTACATACGCCAGACTGTTGTTTTCAGTACCAATTTATGGTTTACGAAATGAAGTGAAGCTTATGTTACATGTCTCATGTCTGTCTTGCAGAATAAATAAATATATGCTTGGATTGAACATATGAAAATACAGCTATTTTTTGCTTATAAATTCGTATAAGCTGTTGTTGTGAAAGTTTGAAAGGTAAAGCCTTATTCCAGAAAATTATGAATGAGGGGGGATTGTGTGTACAAATATTACATGTATTTTGTTAGACATAAACAAAAATAGGATACAAAATGTGTATATATATGATTCTTTCCAACATTATAGTTCAAAAGTATTATTGCTTGAAAGGATTTCAATGTTACATGGTCTAGCACAATCACAGTTTGTTGTTTGTTTGTACTCATTTTGATGCGGTTTTATGTACTATATTCTGGTTGAAAAGGACGAAGTTTGCACACCTTTTTTCTTCTGCGTATCAGGATATCGGTAACGTGCTGGATTTTGATTGTATCTTGTTCTTTATCTCAGTCACATATATATTCATTTGCCGTGTTTTTTTAGTTGAAACCTTTCTTAGAGTCTGTCTGTTAGTCAAGGAATTATTCCATAAAATGTTAGACAGGTATTGAAGCAAATGTACCTGTACTCAGGGAAAACATGTTTGTTGTACAAAGATAAACTCCAAAAGTATGTGTACATCTTGCTTTCACTTTCATCTTATATCGTAAGGAAACTGGATTTCCTTGTTTTTGTTCACCAATTCCTGAGCAGTTTACATTTCTCAGAGAAAAGGAAACTCTTTGCGATTCGACTTTTCAAAAATGGTTGAGAAACCTAAAGGTAAGAACAGTTTTTTCCTTGTGAATCTCTAAGGAAGTATAAATTGACATCTCACTTTTTGTCGTATCGGAGTTTACCAAAGTAGGCCAAATATATTTGCACACATCCATTCTTCACCACATTTATCCCATGTATCCTTCCTTAACTCTGCTAAATATACATGGCACATTAGTCAAAAGAAAATGCTTGAAGGAATAAGGAAGTGACAAGTTGGCATCATTCCTACTCTTTTCTTACAAACTCCTGAAGTGTATAATGTATAAAAATCCGATGTGATAATGTCCACGTTTTTCTGAACTTCAAGTTTTAACAGTATGTTCTTCTCTTCCTACTGAATATTGAAATTCTAGAAACGCTAACCAAAATGTAGAAAAACTATTTGTTTCTCATAAACTAATTTTCATTTCTTTGAAGGAAAGTTGGCAAATTTTTTGCTGTTTCAGGAAGTTTGTATTGTTGTTACACTAGCATGAAATTTTGAAATCCTGCAAGTTGACAAATTTCATCTTTTTATGTGAAAACTTGCGTGTTCATACTTTTTGTTTGGCTTCCTATTTGAATAAGAAATGAGATCTAGTTATTTATTTTGCTTAAAATTGAATGTACTCAAGTCACATTAGAAATCCAAAATAAGGAATGTAAAATCCGTCGTCTTCTTCAATATTCCGGAATACGATGATGGTCACCAGACAAGGAAACTACTTTTCTTCAAGCAAATCGAATCCCGACCCGGTATCTACTTTCTCCAATATATATACCTATATGTGAGTGTAGGAGAAAGTGAAAATGACATTTTTTGTCAATACTTTGTATATATCGTTACGCTTTATCTTCTCCAAGACTCAAAGAAATTCCAATGCGAATCTCTAAGGTACACAAAAGACAAGCAAACTCCATTGCAAAGCTTATTGACAGTCAAAACGAAGCCTCAAATGAGTGGAGGCAGCCTCGCACGCGAAAATACTACTCGTGTATGCTGACAATGTTTCAAGAAAGAAGGCTTGGGAATTGCAAACGTGCTCCTGTCCCTACTGTGCCTTACTGCATGACAACACTTTGTGTACACAGATATTATGTATGTATCTTTACAACTTTGCGGATATGTAACGCTTTTTAGCTTATCGAATGGCACGAGTACTACTTGACTGCTGCCAACAGTCACGAAGTGTCTCATATGAGAGTAGGAGAAAATTGTTCTGTACGTAATTCAATTTTTTCTGATATACTAGTTGAAATGGCGTTATTTCGGGTTTGCAACTGTTTCGTGTAATCATGCATTTGCAACAAATGTAAAAATGTAATGTGGATTTGGGTGGGATGTGTGTACATTGCATATATTTACTAGCGAGATGATAAAGCTCATTCAAGATTCATTTTCTAGTTTATTTCTTTGCCACAGGAAAGAACTGCCGAAGAAGAAAAGAAACTGTTGGAAGCAAAAGATGAACTTAAGGAAACTGGGATGGAGATGAAGTATCTCAAGACGAGTCTAATCAGGCCAAAATCCAAAATCGTGCTAAGAATCAAAGGGAAACCGTCAAGCCAAAAAACCAAATCCAGAGAAAGTCACAAATAATGCATTATCTGACATACCTATGCGTGCGAATGGTAGGAAGTATGCATACACCTTTCATTTACATCTCTAATATATCAGACGGACCTGGAATGCAAAATGGTATTGTAGAATATCTGAAAATATTGCATGCATTCAGTATATACAGAGTTTATATGCTACGGTACAGATAATGCCAATAACCTGCTTCGTCTAGTGATTGTCTTTCTTTATTAGATAGAGAGCAGCGGATCTTTGGGAGATAAGACAAAATGCTGATAGATCTTTTATCAGACTGATAACCATATTATCCTCTATTTTATATACATGTATGTAGTATGTAGTAGTACGTGCATGTTATATTCCACGCTTTTACAGCCTTGAAGGCTTTTCCGGTTCACAGTGTGAAACAAAGGGAGTGAGCATCTCATTATTATGCAGTGAGACTGCCTCATTTGCATATGCTGAGATTTTGAAATCTCATTAAGCTCCCTGTGACTTTCGCTACTACCATGTGGAATTAGCCTGCTGCTCGTGCATGCCTACATGGGCTATGTGGTTTTTGTTCTTCAAGCGGAAAATCCGAGACTGTGAATTCAATATTCCTTTGACATGTTGCCCAAAGGGATCAACCAGAAAACCAGCAACCACGCACGGCTATAACTTCTCTACTGCTGCCGCTGCCATTAACTATTTAGTACTATTCCATAAGTACTACTTCGATAGTACACGTTTGATATTATCCCCTACTGTACTACCCTTAATTCACCATTTTCACATTACAATAATAGTTTTCTGCTATGCTGCACGTCAAATACGCACACATGAAGTCGTTGTTCGGTCGACGACATCTCTTCTGAGGAAACATGCTAAAAGCCACAGTAATGGGTTAGAAATACAAGGGATATTGCTATGTGTTATTATAATGCACTCATTATTACCTTCATTTTACGGAGAAAGTTTAGATTTTCAGAAATTAACCCAAGTCTATCTCTTTAACCCAAAAGCCATTTGTAAGTGTAGCAAACTCATTGTGACAATCTCGTCTAAAATTTTGTAATATGGGTGAAAAACTGTACATTTGTAACTTTTATATTTATTTATAACCACATACATAGGTACTTACATCAAGACATACTATGTTGTTTGCTTTTGTAAATCAGACACTAAACGCTGAGACTTCGTAATATATAACAGAGGAAATGAGTCACCTTGTAAAAATCCAGTACATCTTACACACTTTCAGCTGCTGGCTAGACGTTTCACCTATCTAGTATTTATTTGTGGATTTAAACACTAGGAAGTATTCCCTTGATGAGAGAGTATGTATAATGTGCTCACTTTTCTCTTTCATTTGCTTTCTCCGCCTGCGAATTCCCACACATTTGGTAACAATTTATCCCGAGGATCTATCCTAATGTTTGAGAGGATACGACTGCGTATGTATCTGTTTCATTATCCGTTCTAGTTAGTGCAGACATTTGTAAGTATGTTCACAATCTGGTCTTTGTATGTATCGTATAATCGTGTAACATAATTGTTACATTGGGATGTAGTGTACTACGTTAAAATATACACATTATATAAAATACATGTTTTTGGATTGTCAGCAAATGAACTCTGGGCCCACGCCACCAAAACTTAACTCCCCGAGGATGTTATACGTACATAACTTTCGTTATGGTCCTATTACATGCAATGTGAGCGTAATAATAGACTGCAGTTAAGAGGAAAGTGTACAAATGCACACTACACCTTTGCTTTTCTCTTTGTGTGTGTAGTCTTTGATTGCAGATAATTTCTGATGATTGTTCTCTTACCACGTTCATTAAATTGCTCAACCAACCTCCCACCTCTTCTCCACCCGGTCTTAACACGCTTATAGTTTTGCTGAAATACTTGCAGATAGATTTTTCATGCTATCAACCACTACCACGATAAAACTCAGACATCAAAGTTGAAAGTAATCTTTATAGTTTGAAAAGTTTAAGTTTGTCATTTTATTCTTTCTTTTTCTGTTCAAATTTTAAGAGGTTCACAATCTTCCTTTTTCTTTGACTCTTTTATCTGTTCAGGTATAATAGTCTTATCTTCTTTCTTTTAGTAAGGTAGGTGGGAGACAAGTAACAGATTATAGCTTTCTTTTTTCAAGTAATTCTGTATTACTCCAGTGGAATTCAATAAATACGACTAACTGTTTATCTCCTAAAATAATTTTACAGCTCAGTAAATCAGAGTGACGAGTTTTAAAATCAAATATATCTGCATTTACAAGCGTACAATAATCCTTTCTCCTAAAACAGAACGAAGCAATGCTATATTGATTGTAGAAGTTGTAAGTATACTCAGCATATGAATACAATATAGAATTATAGAAATCTCTAAGGTACACGTTGTGCACTTTTAAACCAGTTCATGGGCGGATGAACTCCCCAAGCTCGCTGTTTCTAAAGTACTAAAAGAGCAAAAGAAGTAAAAGGAGTATTAGAAAGAAAAGTTTTAAAGTGCTTACGCGTGTCGCCGATTCCAAATGTCTCTGATGGCAGAAGGACCCCAGAGTAGAAGATAATCGACATGAGAAACCGAAAAATCCATCCATCCATCTCAGCTCTGGCTCCTGAATTCTTCAATATAACTCAAGCCCTCCAGGCACATTTGATATATAAAATATCAAGTTAAAAGTAAGCCGAGTCGGTATGGAACTTTTGGCTGTTCCTCCGCTCTGTAGATTTTTTACGGTAGCTCCCACTGGTTCCGTGATAAACAATATCTTCCAGGTTTTTGGAAAGCTACTTGTCAAGGTGAAATTTTGTAAATGGTGGGATGTGAATAATTTTTTAGCAAATTTTTTGTCTTCTGTACGGCCTGAGAATGCGAATATGGTGATGAATACAATTTTCAGTTGTTAAAGATGAAGTGAGGAACGTTTCTGTTAGCAAAAAATTAAAATAATATTATACCCTTTGTTTATTTATTTATGTAATAATAATTTATATTTGCTTAAACAATGTGACATAATATATATATAAAATTGTTTTCCCCGCATTTATATTCGCATTGGAACATGCGTATCATATGTTTGATAACATATTGTATACCTTATCTTACTTTTAGCTTATTAAAATCCTGTCAGATACAAAATATATGAATGGTAATAAATAATGTCGTGCTTTTAAATTCGGCCACCATGCCAGGAACATTTTTTAAATTATACTGCAGCATTTTGCTCTTCAAGAAATGCAAAATCATGTTACAGAAAGAATGATTTACAAACAGCTATCCACGACATTTATTTGTCAGCTAGACTTCCTCGCAACCATGCAAAAACAAGAAGGAAACATATACACAAACTTAAGAACAAAATTGTATGCGTGTTCTACTAGCTCAGCACAGTTGTGAACAAGCGCAAGTATTATGGGGTGACCGAGTGCTTTCTATTCATCATAATGTGTAACTGCTAAAATTCTAATGGAGACAGATTTCATTCCTCCTCAGGCAGGATCTTTTTTGCAAACTGGAAAAAGGAAGTGAACATATGTACGTATATTCATCAGAGAAAGCAATTTTGCTTTGCAAATAATGAAATCAGTCATGTGAAGTGATATATTATTGTGTACTATAGTGGTACTGGTGATACCCGTAGAACGCACCATGTATTTCAGGCATATGATAATACGTATCTTTTCAACTACAGCGTATGAATAGCAACTATCCCAACGTCTTTTATAATATATACAAGGAAAATGAATGGTTCTTGAGAGAGAGAAAGGAAAAGCGTAACATCATTTTGTGTGCCACTTCATGAAGGTTCTTCATTCATGACATGTGCCAGATATTACTTTGTTAAAGGCATCAACTGCACGCTCCACTTGCATATCGGTGTCTTCCCACCACATTGTAATGGATGGTGCAGGGAGCAAAAAGGAAGAGAAACTACTGGATGTTGGAGTATTCTTTGCAAAACAGTGATGCTAAAATAGCGTATATAATATGTAACTGATGTCCCCTAAGACATCAATAAAACTTTACTTCTAGGTCAGGTTTACTGTACTACGCTTTCCACTTCCTACTTACACCGCCAACCAGACCAGACTTCCCTGGTGTGATATATTATGAATACAGTGGCGCTTTAGTACCAAGCCTTCAGAAAGAGTATACTATAGGTACCATATGACATAAAGCACTTAGCATGCAGAAGTATACCTTCAAAAAGCATTAATTCCATATTTTCACTAGACCAGAATTTTCCTCCCTTGCAAAGGTAACAAACAAAATGCATAAATGTGGTTCCCGAGAAAAGAGGTTTATGTATAAAAATGTAAAGGGACTGATGATATATTGCATTCTTTACGACATCCATTACCACCACGTACTTCATAGGTATTCACTCGTAGTCTGAGAGAAAGCAAGGATCTTGCAGAACAAGACGGTGCACTTTTGAATACGCTTACCATCCATCGTGAGTCTCGAACGGAATTTTGTTGGAAGAAGATAATAAGTATATTGTCTAAATATTCTCTTAGCATTTCACTCGCAAGACCACCACATTCTGTCTTCTCTCTAGATAGATTTTCCTGTTTTTAGATAAAAAGAAAAAGCTTATAACGAAATTGTGCATCGATCGTAGTTTGTCTCAAGAACTCGAACTTCTTAAATATGTAAGTATAACTAAGAATTTTCTCTTATGCAAAATAATTTTGTGGACGCATCTTATTGCTTGAATTTTCAATAGATATTTCGTTTTCTGGGTCCGTAACTGATTAAAGCAGGATTGTGCTACAAAGTATTACACAATTTTATTTTATTGAGGACTTTTTACAAGAATTGTGGACTATAAACTATCTTGTAATATGTTTAAGAACATAAAGGTAACTTCTGATGTAATCTTTGTGCTGGAAGTGTACCACTCCAGTATTTATTATAGTTTACTTTCATCTTTTGCCATATGTACTTATTTAAGGATATTATGTATTGTGCACATATGCATCTCATTTACTTTCGATGAGATAAGGTAACATACGCATTCATTATAATATAAACAAAACTTCTAGTAACATCTTTTAGGGTAGCTCCACCTGTGCCATTAATTTACGATCCAATACAAAAGCAACTGTGCGAAACAAATTTCCATACCTGGCTGTGAATTCGTTTGTATTTAAAATACCATGTCTTCAATAGAATTTCCTTTCAACTAGCAACTAGAATTATGTTTCTAAAGAAGTCTGCTAAACACATAACATTTTGCACTTATATGGCTATTTGGCGTCGTACATATTACCGCATTCTCTTTATATAAAGTAAAATTTAATTTTGAAAGCGGTATTAGATGGGTATTTGATAGAATATTGCATAAAGGGAATATAAGTGCCTACTCAAAGAGAAAGATACATGCAAATTTGAATGTTCCAATAATGTTCACAGAATAATCTTGACTGATATCAGCCACGATTAGGGTTATTATAGCTAATTCGTAATACTCCGTATTTCATTTATGTTCATTCACTGACTTGTATATATAGACATGTAACATTGGCTAAAACGAAAATCCCCAACTGATTCGGTAATTAGTTGATGAGGTTTCATGAGAAATGAAGTCTTTCATATAAGTACCTATTTTATATAGCAAAATTAGCACATATGTCATATTGCCAACCATGCGAAGAGTAAGTGGAGTAATCATAGGCACTCCCTTTTTGGCTATTGCCAATGGATATGTTATTCATGGAAACCGACCTCTTAATAATAATGAAGAGGTTTGAGAAGCTCTCCTCTACTCCACCCATAGAATTAATCTATTCATGCAACTAATTAAACGTGTGTGTGTGTGTGGATATGAAAGTATGCGAAGGTAAAGGTAAGCATCCTAATGATTTTATGCTACAAATGGTTGTGCCCTTATAATTTATTTTCATATGAAACTCTTGTACAACCAACTTAACAATATAGTTTTTATAAATACCCTAACATTCTGAAAGGGTTTCCACTTATGTTTTTGGTATTACCTACTAAGCAAGGAGCGTCTTGAAGCAGTTCAATCCATGTGGACAATCCTCGTAAAAAGAGCATTGAACAATGAATACTAAAACGTTTGGCACACGTTTAAATACAATAATTATGGATGGAACCAAACTATAAGAGTTTAGCTGTAGTAGTTTTCAATAATACTACGAATTTATGAATTTGGGCTTC
>JAHZNG010003592.1:0-13605 GCA_027744375.1 Orchesellides sinensis
ATGGAAAAATTAAGCATGATTCACTAGTAAAAAGACAAGGCTTCATTACCTATCTCCTTTGTGTGGATAAAAACGAGTAGCCGAGAAAACAAAAGTCATCCTATTTCATGCGTCAATCTTCCAAAACAAAACAGGGAACGAAGTTACAGGAACGACCGTTTTCAACTTCAGTTCAGTTCATTCAAAAGATATGCAACGTGCGATGCAATGATATGGACTTTCATTGCTTTTAAAAGATTTAAGTACAAACCTGGGTGAATGTGTGGGATAAAAACATGTGCGTTGTATTGTTGTGCTTCAAAGTCAAAGTCATGGGAAAATAAGAAGGATTCCTGGTGTGTGCTTTTCTGGAGGCGTGTTTATTCAGTAGCCTCTACATGTCTGCGTGTCTTTACTCTTTCATCTCTTCTGAACTTACTTATACTTGTTTTGTACATAAATCAATAAGAATCAAAAGTTCTTGCAAAATTCTTTGAATAAGAGAAACATAACAGAAAGGCAGAAAATATACAGAAGGGAATTTAGAGCGAAGGTTTTTTGGTGAAAGAAAAGCTGGGAGATTTTTCTTGAGAATAGAAATTGTTCAAGCGTATATTACTTATGTATGTATCATGACTTGTTTTTTAAGAAATGTTTTATTATCTTTGTTCTATACATTTAAATATTGGTGTACTTAGCTACATAAACAAATGTTTGGTGCGCTACTGTCATTTGTATAATCACTAACTTATAATATTGTAATTCATGCTGCGCTTTGTATGAAAATTAATCTTGAGTTGACCTTATTCTCTGAGTTGAAAATACCTGTAATTTGAATACCTTTATGCATTCACATTCTTATTCTTATCTTGCACGTCCGAACTCCTACTATAAAAACAATGTTGAACGTGCAATAAAGAGCTCCTTTTATCATTTTTCTTTGGACTATTGTACAACTCCGGTCGTTGTCTCCAAGTTTCCTTATCCACGGCAAAACTGTCTATTTGATTCTCATCTTTAGACATACAACATTTAACATCATATATTTTTACAGTCCGATTTATATCGGTGGTCCGTCATTTCCAAAAGAGCAATAAATATATAATCACTTCTGATTACATTTCCAAAAGAGCATATAACCTTAACAGAATGTCTATACTTAAAAAATAGCATTTAAAAAAGCAAAAGTCGCCTGTTCGTAATCTATTTGCACCAATTTCACTCAGCCAATGCCAAAACCGAATGAACTACTGTTAAAAAGTCTGTATGCGAATTCTACAATAAAATGATTCCATCGAAAGTTTTGCTGGGAAATCCAATTAATTACACTGTAAGGGAATACAAAAGGAAGGAAGTGGTTAAGTGGTGTCTGGAAAAGAATACTTCCTTTTATACGTTATGAGTTTATCACACTTTGGTAAATTCAAAGATAAAATTGAGAGCTATCCAAAGTTACATACATGAGCATATTATGTGTACTGTATTCACTGATACACATGTTTTTGTATATATCCTCAGAAATACTCAAACTTACACGATTTATGCATGGTTTTACATCTTAGTTCACCATCGCAGAGAAAGTTAATACATCCAAGGTGCCAAAGGTAAACTCACAAATATACCTGTCTGACTTTAACACATCTGATGACACGAGAAGCAGACATATACAACATGGAAATTTCCAAGAATAAATGTGTTTGTAACGTAAACACTCCTCGGCATGTGTATTTTACACAAGGATACATTGTACTACTGACTTACCAAGTGGCAAAGTGATGTTATCTAGCCTGTCTGCAACGTCAAGTTCAGACTCTTCCTCAGTGGCAAGCATCCGTTCACAACATTCCTTCGCAGCTCGGCAGCACCCAGTCCAGTCCCTTTTTGCCTCCTCCGTGGCAAATGTTCCCCAAATCGGACTCTCAGGATCTGATACATTTGCTATTATCTACATAAATGACAAAGAACAATACGACATCATTTATAGATACTTATGTTCCATTACATATGGGTTGGGTTAACAAACACTTCAGTTTAGACATAACTGTTGAAAAATATTATGGATTACTACACAGTCAGTTTGCTACTTAAACATAAGCATTTCATAGCACAAACAACACACTTGGCCAGCTGGACTTCTTGTCATGTCACTTTTTAACTACATGCTTTTTGTGTACCATGTGTAACTTCCGCTGTATTCGTTCAGTTGTTTTCTTAGAATACACATTCTAGCTGTAATACCAAACTGCAGCATTTTTTTCTATTTGTAACGAGCGTTTGAGCAACTGTATACGATTATATGTATTTGCTAAAATATAACAACTATTAAATGCCCTTGCCGGTCTCACTCATCATCAGAGACAAGCAGCATAGGATGATATCAGTCCAAGCAGACGCTTAGGGGTGAAATACTTCACTCACTTCTCATTCTCATTATATCTCTCTATTGTTACAATGCGATGGTTCATAAAATCCAAAATATCGCTTTACTCACTCACCCACTACTACACTTAAGTAAATGTATTTGAGCAATCTGTTCCAAACACCGAAGACTCCAGAGATGAGCGTAGTGGAAGCTCAGTGCAAGATGACGTAAGAATTCATCACAACATTAAACATTTCTTTAAACGAGGACTGGAAAAAGCGAACATAAAAAGCAGATTCTACCAACGTTCCCTAATCAGTAAAGTAATCCTAAACCGGAGCTGAAGCTTTTGTAGCAGTTTTATTCTGACATGAGACAAATTTAGCGTAAAAATGCTTATAAGCTCTAACTACCTTTTGATATCATTACGTCTTATGTAGAACGAACAACTAGGGCTACAACTGCCATTTTGGAACCGGGAAAATACTTTATGTACTTGGAAAGATTAATTAGAGCTTTGTTCGACTAACCTCCTGCGAAATCTTCAAATATTTCTTTTCATACTCACGATTTGCGTTCATTATATTATCCAAACATGACTCAACTTACTCACATTACAACAAACATTTATGGTATGTAAGGTTTGCTTAGAAATGTTTCAATTTTGTTTGAATTTACATACATAACTCATATCTTTGGGTGAAAAAAAACGTATTAAAAAATGTAATGTTATATGCTGATTCCATATTACTTTTATTAGCTACTATAATATTTTACAACATCAAAAGGCTGTATCAAAGGAATGTGAGCTATCCAACGGAGCTGGTGAGGTTAAAAATATTTAATTTATTGCTACTGAATACGCAAATACATTTCTTCTCAAACAATTACATCAAAGCAGTGATATAGTGATAAAACAAAATTGAAAAGAAGGCCTTTCACGCGTACTTATTTCAAGTATTATGGTTTAACCAAGTAATCAATGGAAAATATTCGGGATTTCATACTATGCTTTAACTGGATTTAAAATTTTTACTCAATGTGTGTATGAAATTCTCCAGAAGAAATATATTTTGGACTTGTTCAAGTCAATTATTTCTGTGAGTAAAGTTTGGTGCATTCCCTGTAAATAAATTGCATATTTAAAATTCCAAGGATACGGCAGGTAGGTCTACATTTGCAATTTTAGGCACATTAGCATTATGCCCTACGACTACATCAGCAGCAGCTAGCTACATAGTTAACGTAAGCCTCTTAGGAATACCGTTTAATGATGCAATATTGTGGATTTTTACGACTTTGCATATTATTGCGCACACAAGCATACTTTCACTTCATCCCAGCAAGCACAAAAATACAGGGCCTGAAATTACAGCATCCTGCCACTTACTCCGAAGAAGTGTAAATTAAATGGAGTACTCACAGTCACGTTTTAAATCCAAAAATTAAAATGACGTACTGGATCTGTATCTTTTAATGTACTATTCACCAAGGACCATATAAGGCTAATGAAGTCGTTAAAAAAATGTATCGCGTATCTCGAGCATTCAAGCTTTCTCTCCTCTAGATAGGTTCGGTCATTCCATGCATGATGATATAGAATTATAAGCAGGATACCTTAAAAATATCTGGAAACTTGTTTTTCAAGGACAGTTGTATTATATGTGATCGCTTATCAACTTATTACACCACGCTCCACAAATCTTTATTCATGTTTAAAAACGTTTTTATTTTATAGAATGCATAAAGTACATTTATTTGTTTGCAGTACCACAGAGAAATAGAAACAAAAATACTGATGTGCAAAAATTCCTTCCAAAATGCCTTTACGAGGAATGATAATGTAGATTATTAAAATAGGAAATTACTGAAGAAATAAAGAAGCCAAGCCCCAGTCTAGCGCCAAGTAGATAAAGGGGAGGTGGTAGATTGATTTGTCATTCATATTATGTATGTATAGATCCCAGAATCCTAGCTTTACACCAGAGTAATAACCGGTTATTCATGCGATATCCGTTAATTTTATCCATTGTTGGCACGGTCTTTTATTACAGGAAGGGAATATATGGTTAAAAATTACGAAGCTGGATCGAATTGCCTTTCTGTATATAAAACAATAAGCAAAAAGAAATTCTGATGACGTGCGAGAACCCATCCAAATTGCTTTCTCTACATCAACAACAATAGTTGGGTCGAAGTAAAAGGCCAAAAGCATATTATGTATTTCAAATTGTTGTGCATACAAGAAGCATGTTAGCATTAGTTATCTTAGTTTTTTGCTTCACTAAACCATGAACATAAAGCATCTTGAATGTTTGCCAACAATTTTTTCTTCTCCCATTGCCAGTAGGCAAGATCTTTCACATGAACTGTATCAAGACCACGGATACAATGCAAAGCTACCATGACTTTATTTCCATCCATCAGCACTTTTTTCGATTGGAGATAGTATTCTGAAACATTTCATAAACACTTATGCAGACACATCAGGTAAAACACAATAAGCTAAGTTAGAACTATATACTACATACATCCTTTTCTCTCTGAGCAGTGTTGCATAAGGGCACTTTAGGTGTCAAATATTGTAAGTGAAACAAAAACTAAGAGAAAAGGAAAGAGCAAATGGCTACAACAACTCTGAGACAAAGTAAAGCTTTCAAGAAGCTAAACTCTCTCACTCTCTCTATTCCATCATCTTCTATTCCTTCCGCATTCATATATACACACTTCTTGGGTCAAGTTGTTGTCATTTTGATAAGCGCACCAAGTAAAAATGAATACTTCACTACTCATCTTCAGCATACTCCAATGAAACAAAACAACATATTTTTATGTTGTAAATTGAGAGGAATGGAATGTGCTTTTACAGAAATTTAATAGGAGCACGAAGGCGTTCCTCTCACAATTCCCTATGGAGAGTATTCAGTGTTAGCTATCAAATGAAGAAAGCTTCAGGTTGCTTACTACTTTTGCGATATATGCAACAAATAAACTAATGTTCACATGTATCACCCATATAAAACAACATTACCTAAAATGCACAACTCTTTCATTCAGTCACTCATTTTCTCTTGGCAGTTTGGAAGGCGGTAGCGATACTACTACATCACTACGAGCAGTTATGTCATTAGTGCAACTAAATAATTCAAACATAAATGACTACCAATGTGTTAATGTACTTTGTGCCTCTCATCCTCATACAAAATGCGGAAGAAATCATCAACCAAATATATTGTATGAAGGTATGTATGTCTTATTTTATATTCTTTGTTTGTACTCCGTTTTTACGTAGCCAGTAACGCCTGTAGGAAGAATAGGATGTTCTGACAATGAAAATGAGCAAAAGTTTCCAAAAACAGACACACATCACACCACTTCACTCCCAGTTTGCTGTTAGTCTGTTAGTACAACATACAAGCATTAAGCTGACTAAATGACTGAAACAACAAGTATATTGCAGGTTGATACACAGGCATGCTTAGGTACGCAGTCTTGTTGTAGGAGAAAGTTTCTTTCCGCTGTAAGCAGAAACGTTTATTTTTAGACATCAAGATGTGTGTGGCCTGAAGAAAGTACACATTTATACTTCTTAACGTTTTCTTCAAAAGCTAAAAGGCAAAGATTTCTACTTGGACCTTTATCCTCAAAAGCAGACCACCAACTAGAGCTCTTACTTCCGTCTCATCAAAGGACAAAATGTGAGAAGTCGTTGGTATAGCTAACCATGCACATGATTTATAGCAAACTAATATGACTAAAATAACATTTAATAAGCAAAGCCACAAACCACCATCAAACAAACGGCAAAATTTCTGTTCATATCAGTCAATCGTCTAAATTCTCAAATATGGATCAATTTATTTACAGATTCTTACATGTTGGTATTAAATATTACACGGGTAAGCTGTCCTATGGATTCTGCTTTGCAGGAATAAATGCTATAATTCAAACTTTTTATGACCAGTTTGTGAAGTCATACTATAACGGTGACAAAGGTTTAAAACTGTTCTTTGTTCCAAGTTAATATGATGGACTGACAAGCATATAAAAATGCACGGTTGTATAGGTATATATTAACGTGTAGTTGGGATAAGATAAACAGTTTATTTCATGTAGGCAGGAAAAAGTATTATCGTGAGAGTGAACAATAATAGGAACAATACCTCTGGCTAAATGCCATTTGCTCTTAGGATAAGTAGTATGAATATTCTCCCCCAATTTACAAACGTACATAAATAAAGTCTCCTTTATGAAAGTAATACAGTACAAAAGATAGCTATTATACTTCGTTATTATTATCATTGCGACGTGCTGGTACTCAAGCAAATAAAATGAATGCCTTTTGGCCTCTCACCCAAAAGTATCACTTTCATTTAATTTTTCATTCATACATATTTAATATGAAAGAATGGAACAAAATTATGATTGTAGCAAATAGCAAGACTTTTCAAGCCCAACAAATGTACTTGAAGTGTTATTTTTACTTTTATGTTTTATATTAGAATCTCAAGTATAATAAAGGAAATAAAAGTGAGCATTGCTTTTACTCCGCTGGGAACGTAACATTACTCGTTCAAAGAATTGCCTGGTCTTATCTGTGCTTTTGTTCAAATGATTTCATGTGAAAATTTGCCAAAAAGACGTCGACACTTGGAATGAAATCGTGTGCAATCATTGGACTTCCTTCAACGAAACGTTCACCTGCTCTTTTTTATGTCTCAACACAGCATCATCATTTCTCAAAACCCGACATGATATTGTTACAATATTCTCCTATACTTAAAATTGTAAACAGTAGGGAATTTTTTAGGAGAAATGAGAAAAATCAGTTACACATGGTTCATGGGATACATTGTTATTTTCCTGAATGCAAGCGGATGTTACATTTTTTGATTTTACTGCCCATTCTGCTTTTTACCTCATCAAGAAATATAAACCTTTTGTTATGCATACCTATGAAAATGGATTTTCTGACAATCTGACTAAAACAAAAAATCTTGGTCATTTAGTGAGGAGTCAAGTCACTATTAGCCGTGTAAGAAGGTTGATTTTGCCAGGACATAAAATGTTAGATTAGCTAGATTGATAAAGAAAAAAATCTGACTTACTCTAGTTCCATTAAAAATCAGGGTGAGTATTACATGAGACTCAAAGGTATGTGGATCTCGAACAGAGTGTAACGCACCTTGTAGCTTTTTCGAAGGTTTCCCAAACGTGGGCAAATCATCCTTTATGTATTTATAGCACCAGGCACATGTATCTAACTCAAAAATATTGGGTGGGAGATACGTCCTGTGTCGGCACTTGCCACGAAAGTCACGATTTCTATCATCTCTAATGTCAATACTGGTGTTGCTTCGATTAGGGATGACGGCTTTGCTGACTGACGGGCTTGAAGTGGACAANTTGGGTGGGAGATACGTCCTGTGTCGGCACTTGCCACGAAAGTCACGATTTCTATCATCTCTAATGTCAATACTGGTGTTGCTTCGATTAGGGATGACGGCTTTGCTGACTGACGGGCTTGAAGTGGACAATAAATGGGTTTCACGAGGCGTGATGACAACAGTATCTCCTCCAACCTCTTCTGCTACATTCCCATGATTATTATTACTGATGCTACTATTCCCACTTCCAGCGTGTCTTTTCTGGTGTTTTGAAATGTGTGAGATTTTTATTGGCACTTCTTTCTCTAACAAGGGAGAAAGTCTTGTGATGCTCTCCGGATGAGAAAAGTGGTGGTGTGAAAATCGCACCGAGTGTGAATGCGAGTTCTTACTGTGATGTTGGCGTGATAGAGTAGGCCGTAACCAGTAACGCTCGTCGTGACGCTTGTGAAATATTGTGTCATTAAGATGAGACCAAAGAGCGCATGCAATTTTTCGTGTGGCATGATGACAAGCTCCATCATCATCTGTGACTATTTTTCCTGGTGAAAGCACTGCTTTTCCTCTTCTTTCACGAAATAAACGCTTGTGTTTAGTCCTGTAGAAATAGAAAAGAAAGGAACTATTCATCATAATGTCAATAAAACAAGCTGGTGGTCGTTAATCATATCTTTTGTTCTCTAAATGTAAGTGGTGCATTTAACAATAAGCTCTTTCATAAGAAACGCATCATAACTAGTACAACGCTTTGCACTTCAAGGTTCATCACTTCTATCTAATGATGCGCTTATTAAAATTATGGTTTTGGGCTCGTGATTTTGTTATAAAGTGTCTATTTTGAAACTTGTAGTGTTAAAATAAATCCATTTGCATATGAAACAATACGCTGTACTTATTAAGCAAACAGATATAAAAACTGTCAAGTCAATATTTATTTTATGTCAAATCGAAGTAATGCAGTAGAAAAGGGACGAAAAATTAGCTTGAATTATAATCTCTACAGGGAGCAAGCCATGCTGGTAATTATAATGAATTGCAGATCACACCGTAGGAAAATTCTCTTCTCTGGAAAAAATTGTTGTTGGAGAAAGCAATAGAGCTCATTTATTATGCATCACTTTCCACATCAATTCATCATATATCATGTAAACATACTAAGCTTTCACCATGAATGCGTCACCATACTATATAGGTAAATATTATGTATTTTATGAATAGCTTTAATAAAAAATGTAAATTCATTTTGTTAGCAACTAAAATACAGCAGCTTTGATTTACGTGTAGTGGGAAACATGAAGGCAGCTATTTAATCACATCATATAATACATGGCTAGCATAAGTTCATACTAGTTCTCTTTCATATGCACACAAATTATACCGTTACCTTATAGGAAAACAATGTGTTTACATCTGATAAGACGTATACGCTGCTGGTTTTAAAAGCATCATGAATTAATGAACAATGAGCTTTCAACAACAAAGAAATCATTAAAACTACACTTCTTTTGAGCGGACAAAATAGTCTTTACAATACATACATACAACGTAGGCATTCTCATAATCTAAAACATCAACGATGAATGTTGGCCATTAGGAAGAATTTATCTCCGTTGACTGGTCTGGCTGTGTGTAGTGAGTCTTGAAAATTATGAAGGAAAACACGAATTAATCGCTCTAGTTATTCGCATCCATTGCTATAACCAAAGAGCTCTCCCGTAGTGCTTCAACTCACATAAAGTGAATTGAGTTATGGTTCGAATCTGTCATCCAGAATGAAGGTGAACCATTTATAACAATTCAAACGTAGCAGCAGTTGGTATTGTATATGGGTATAAAAACCTGTAACGTAATATTACCAAAGTACACAAAAACCCATGCATCTGTAAGGGGCAAACCGCTTCGTTTTCCTACATTATCATTTGCGTTCAATGAAAACTCTGACAAAGAGAATGAAAAAATAGGGTATTCCGGTTTTCACTGCTGGTAGATGAAACAACATTCATACTCTTTTGAAGAACTCATTATGCGTTACATTATTTACTAGTATTTTTCTTTCTTTCCCAAAGAAAATCTTTCTAAACACTCTTCCAACCATCTTTCAGCCGCCAATGGAGATGACAACTTACGAATCTCGCGGTTTTACATTTCTTAACAACTTGGCAAATACTGCTTAGGTACATGAGTGATGTTTATGTGCTTGCTTGTGTTAAGATAGCTGGACCAGGGTTTTCGTTTTCCAAGAGAAAATGCCACTAGTTTAGAGAAAGTAGCTTGACTTGACGTGAACCTAAATGCACAATACTGAGCCGTAAAGTCGAAGCTACTCACTAACTTCCTTCCAATCAAGTACTGGCAAGTCCTTGGTACTGAAATGTGCCAAAGTTTGGTTGGAGGTTTGCATAACCAAACGAGTAGACATTTGGTCGCTACATTTATTACATATACAGTCTTAAGTTGAGGTTTTGCTTCCGCAGAGAGCAGAATATAATGAAGAATGGTTGCTCTCAAAGACCGTGACTGATTTTTTCCTGAATTATGAGGAAAAGATGTTTTTTATTTCCCTTTCAGCAAAGCTATTACCGAAACAAGTTTTTTTTACGAAGCAAACATTTTATTGCAATCATAAAGTGTTTTTCTTCTCTCATGGAAAGTGAAAGTAGAATAGCTATTTTCAAGATATATATTACGATTATTCATTTCAGCTTTCAACTTGGAAAGTAAAATTCTCATTTGGATTGATTGGTTTTCCTTTCACAAGAAGTAATGATCTTTTTAACATAAGTGCATGATATCTGGAATGGAAAGTAGTGGCTACTTAGCAGAATGGGTTACATATTCTTTACTACGTACTAGCTATTGTTCCATGGACAAGGACAGAACAAAAAATGCAATTTGCTTTTAATAGGAAAACTTGAACACAAGTCACAATTATTTATTATCACTAAAAGAAACTAAACTCATTGAAACTGCTCCTTTTAATAACAATATGGGCCATGAAAAAAGTTAATGATAGTTGCAGTTTACGTATCTGACAAACAATATGTGATACAGAAGAATTTAAGTAGCTTAAAAACGTTATTTTAAGTAAATGACAATGTTTTGCAGCCATTATTAGCTGGAAATATTACTTCAACTTTGGATGTCTTCTGAGGCTTAAGGATGTTGGAACTATGTAATTATGCATCCTCACATACAACCAAGTATGTATGTATTATACGAAAATTTACCTGGCACCGTATTGATTAATAATAATTCTTCAGAATTAAATCTGAACCCGATGGCTTTATTATGGTAAACTTTCCTTTTGCAAATAAGTTCGAATTGAAGGAGCCGTAGGAAAACTTGTTCCAACTGATGTTCATTAGAAAAAATGCTTCCAATAATAATATGTATATATGAATTCATAAGGTAAATGTAATATAGTTGGAAAGGTTGCGGTTTTTATGCAGGTTATATAAATTGCAAACAGTTTCTTACAGAGAAAAGCTGTAACATTTATTATAGGACTGGCTTAAATAACAATAACGTTTCACTGTAACTTCTGGCAGGAAATACAGCATCTAATTTCTGATGATGACATTATGGGATGGAATGTAACTTTTTCTGACACAAGTAATTCTATTTATATTTTCTTCTGTCAAAAGATTTTGCAACAAGGAAGTTTTTGAATGATCAGATCCCTTCAGTTATTGTCTTCTTTTTTTGTGTCCACACAAAGTACATAAGTACAGAGTTGGTTTAACTTTTACAAAGTTTTTTTATGTTAGCTTAGGGCATAATAGCTACAATTGGGCGTTTTAGACAAACTTTTCTCCATCTGTAACTAAAAAAGATGGGCAAGTCTCAGAAGACCTAACAAAGCCGCGACACCACAACAGGTCGTTCATGTGGCGGAATTACATCGCCAACATAACCATTAATTTGATTGTAGTGGTTCCGTGTTGAACTCGTTTTATACTTTTAACAAGCCTCGCCACATATACCACATCACACCTATCACCAACTTGTAAAGTTTATTCAAATTTCACAATCCCCCAAGACGCAAATACCTACATACACTAAGTATTTCAACAAACTCTTACTCGCAGTCAAACTCCAAAATTTACTTATTTATACAGACAACTTCCTCAGCTGAAGCTGGAAAACCACTATAAATAAGAACTTCTTTATATTGTACAATACAGGAAAGAATACAGTTTGTGCATCTTATAAACCTTCTCTATTGAAATAGAGCAGCTACAGAAACCTGAAACTATACAACTGTTGGTTGACCGCCTTAAGACTGCAACTGACTGGGTACATTTCATCTGTTGAGTTTAACCACATCACAAGATTGTCATATAATATGCTGCTCAACGTAGTAATCACAAATGTCTTGACTGGTAGTTCGTTATAATCGCGGTTTTAATAAGTAACCGTTAAGAAGCTTTTCAGCCGCTTTTGCCGACGAATTTTATTTGGCTGAAAAATCGAATTCTACCATTTGATGTCTACAAGTCTTTGTTTGCTTGTAGATTTCTCTTGCATGCATCATCAACGTAAACTTGAAGCCTTTATAGATAACCTAGAACCTCAAGGACTGGATTGGATGATGATGACCATTCAAAATGAATTTTTCATGGTGCAGTATGATTGCTGTATAATCTCTAGTTCAAATAACATGTAGTGGACGTGTGTACAAGGGCGACGATTTGTCACAACAGCCGTTATTGTAGCAAAAAAAAGTCTCTACTTTAAATCTACCCTTTTCCTTTTGCTAGATGAAGATGAAAGCTTGAAGATAAACGTGAAAATTAAACGGTGTAGGAAATTACCAGCACGGTTCACTGTAAACTTATATGACATAAAATGAAAAGTGACTGGTATTCGGGCTGAGGTAGGATTTGTGGCCAGGCAACAGGACCATGGATGTACCGAAGAACTACCTACATTTCACGTCCATTTAGTTAGAATATAGCTTGCAATATCCATTATGAATCATCATGATCACGCTATATTTCTTTTCTTATGTACCACTCCCAAAGTGAGTTCTGTTCCAAAGAAAGTTGGGTTTAGCTTTTTATAAACATTTCTAAATGGCCCAGAATACAAAACGGATGCTCGAGCGTTGGCTGGCTTATCATTACTAATAGAAGCTGGTTAGAAAGCCTTTTTAGCCATAAAGTGTCACTTCCTGTGCTGCAGTAGCTTTTGGAAAAGGCATTAAATCACAATACAGCAACAAGCTAAAACAGCAGAATCAGTAACAAGTAATCGAGAGTCGCTTTTTAGTCGTGGAAAACAAGAAACTAAAACACAGTCAAAGTGGAATGAATGTTTCATATTCTAGAAAGCTCTATTGTTGTTTCACTTCACACTCGCATTTTCAGTTTATCCAACCTCGATCGTGGATTGGGCAATAATCTAAAACTGGCAAATACCAACTTCGCACTCTTATGAAATGAATAAGTACATACTTACATATTATATTATGACACTTACCTACATATACATAATATGCCTTATACAGTTTACTTGAGTTGCCTTTTGTTCCTTTGGTGTTACATTGGCTCGCTCAATGTTCAAACATACGCAATAATCCATAGACATCAGAAAACACACAATTTCAATTCAACAAATGGGGCTTAGGTTCCCTTGAGGCAACAAAAGAACTAGCCTTTCATCTGAACCCCATCCTTTTTATCAAATTATTTCAGGGATATACTACTAAATACTTAGAATTTTCCGACGAGAAGACTACTACATTTTGAATCGTACTACTATTCAGAATTCTATTGACAAAACTGCGACTATCGGAAAAGTCGTTGTTCATCGTCAACTATGGACCTGTATCATTGAAAGAAAAGGGATTGTATAATAATATTTCAGATCACGTAC
>JAHZNG010003593.1:0-12434 GCA_027744375.1 Orchesellides sinensis
AAATTACATGTTTGCAAACATATCCTGTTTATTGTGCCAACATTGTTGTTAAATTATCTAAAAAGTTTGGCTCGTTTCTATGCGCAGTTGTAAATGTGTTTAGAGTAAAATGAAATTGTATATATTTACGATATACTACAAAAATATGATTTTAAAAACATGTACACCCAGGCCGGACCAAGTCACGCTACGGTACTGCTTATGAATTTCCTTTCCTTTGGAGTGTTTTAGTTTATGCAGATCTATACTCTATACGAGAATGGTATCTACTTTTGCGGAAAAGGATGCCTATTTTTTGAACAAAGCCAGAGCTTGTAAAACTCTAGTATAAAACATTTGGTTACTTTGGTACCACTAATCCATGCTATTTTCGCATTTATTCTCATAAATCTTGTAATTTGCATGACCTATATAATTAACCATAATGAAGTACTGTTTTTGTTTTAAGTTTCTAGTGCAATATTTCTAGTTTAACCGTATTTTTTTGCTAAAGAGGTTATACAAATAGCTAGTTTTCCGAATGGAAAACTGCTCCATGGGACTTACTTATTTCCAATCAATACAAAATGTGATGGATTTTTTGAAAAGTCATAGCAACTTGATTCTTATACTAGGAATTTTTTAACAATCCCATGGTGTAGTTTCATCAAAATTGCTGAATGGACAACCTCTTTAGCTAGAGAAATCTTGAGAAACCTTTGGGAATATAGTTTTAAAAAATTTAATATCTTTAGAAAATAATGTCTTAACACATAAATTTTGTTTGAAATGGCAATGCAACCATCGCTCTTGCTCTATTCAGTTTTTGACATCGTTTCCCTTAACGTTTCTATTTATTCAGTTGTACCCTCAAATAAATCCTAGAATATGTTTCAAACGTCTTCAAATCTGTAGGATCGTTTTCTTGAAACAAGAAATTCTCGAGTCGTCTTTCCGTGATTAACATTGTGAAGGCTGTAGTCAAGGGACTAAAAGAGCGAATTCATTGACATAATTTATGCATTAAATTTACACAAAATATCCTCTTCAAATTCAAATTAAGTACGAACATTTTGCTAATCCCAATTAATTAATTTCTTAGCAATGGCATACTTTATCTATTTCATTATTATTTACTGTACATTATATTTTCTGGTCATATCTTTTTGTACACAAACTGCCCTATCTGGACTACCCCAAATGAACCCTAAACGAATGCGACTTATAAGCGACCTGATCACCAGCATGAATATTCGAAGAAACGGCATAGTTTTGGATGAGGCATTAGTTGAAGATTATCGGGACAAGGCAATAGCTGAATATTTTTCAGACAAGAAATACAGAAAATTTGTTCTGGCTTTCGACGCTCATGTGAAACCCAAGCTGACGTTAAGTTATGGTGACAACTGTGATCCAGATTATGCAAGTAAATACAAACATCCAACAACTGACGTAATCACAGGCACATCACTCCAACGCTGGGTTTTGGAACACGTTCCAGCAAACAAGATAGCAAATCCATTCACTGCATATTGCGATTTCACAAAAGGTCTTGTTTGTAACTCAACCACAAACAAGTGTGAATGTCCACCTGGAACCAGTTATCAATTTGCTGATGACCCTGAAAAATATATCTACAATTACTGCTTCATCAACCCAGGCGAGAAATGCGAGCTACTGGATTTGTCGAATTCGGAAGTAACTGAACAGCTTTTAGCTTATCGTTTACCGTATCTGATGTTCAACCCGGAAAGACCTGCCTCGTGCTCTCCAGGAACTCACTGCCGCTTTAAAGCCCCTTACATCAACTCTCCACGCTGTTTTTGTTATGACCAATACACAAATCCCGAATGTTACTCTAAGACACTGTACTGGTCCTTAAATTCGTCTTCCACGCCTGCCAAATCCGGCTTTGTGGATCTTTCAGAACTCATGCAGCTAATTCACAAGTCAACATTAGGATTTGTAACACCTCATGAGGAAGAGACTGACTTGGAAAGTGTTTCGGAAATATCCCAACCAATCACTCTAGACTTGGAAGGATACAGACAAACACTATTTTCTATTGATTCATTAGGCGCCTCAGTTCCCGTTCAGGACTTAGTGAATATGCAGACTTTACTCATGCAATCTTCCGAAAGTCACTGCTGGGAGGACCTTAACCCTAATTACAAATGTGAAGCTGGTGACCCAGAGGAAATGATTGCATGGGGCAACAAATTTTGCAACTGTGAGCCACACGATGACTCCCCCATTAGTATTGAAGACGACGCGGAGGTGATACGCTATGGCTTTCCATGTCCGTTGGGATTCGAGGATAGTGGTGCCGTTTGTATCGATGGAACTGAGTGTAGTCGCTGGGACAAGACAATGACAGGTGGACTTTGCTACTGTCCTGGAGGCGTTGACTGGTTGAATCAAGCAACCGACGAGTGCATTACGGTTGTCGAAAATTCCCTGGTCAGCTTTATTCATCCCCTTTCAGTAGCTGTGGGTGGAACTGACCTGGCAAGAATACAAGCACATCTTGATGAATCCGATACAATCTACAGCCACGGCTCCTCTAACGATACCTGTTCACTAGACAAGGAGAAGCAGTGGGCGGAAGTGTATCAGTTCTTCACTTCAATTCAATTTCATCACACAGTAAGTGACGCTTTGAAATTAGGGCCGGACAAAGTTACAATACAAGAGTACCTGGAGAAGTTGGAAGACATTGATATCCATCCGATCAGAGAGAAATGTAAAAGGAAGGCTGGCTTCGAATGTGTCCATGATCCCAGGTATAATGATTCAACTGAAGGTGTCTGTAAGGATATACTGTCCAACGATGACACCATTGTACTCTCCAAGAATCCCCAAGCTAAAAAATTACTTATATTCGAAAAAGAGATGGGTAATTATGAAGACGAGGTGTTCGCACTTTTTGATGGGATTACAATTGGGAAAGAACTAGAGTGCGGGGCTCCACCAAAGATTACTTCTAATTATTCCAGTGACACCTACGTGGATGCAGTTACTACGGATGTGGATGAGACTGGCCAATGTGTTTATGAGGACACCCACAGTTGCATGGAAGATTTTTCATCTCCAGAAGCGTTCACAGCCATTTGGACAATCAAAGATGAAGAAACTGGAGCTGTGATATCTGCCAGGGGAATGACCAAGAATGGAGAGGATCCTCCAAATAACCCAGGTCAGCAAGTGGAACTTGTCAGGTGCGAAAGTAGGATTCCTTCGGGTATTTCAATGATGTGCCAGTGCATGATGGAACTCGGAAACGAGAACCATGAATGTCTGCAGGAATCCCGTTCACCTACAAAATACAAAAACTGTGAGAAATTCGTGCTAGAAGAAAAGTTCAGGACTTTGAAACAAGAAATCATTCAAAGATCAACGCTAAATGCAGGAGCAGACTGCAATTATGAAGCTGGTGAATATGTTACAAAGAGCTTAATACACATTTTTAAAGAAGAAAATAGGGATCTGGATTTATATCTCCTTTATGCATACCTGACAAAGGCACTAAATCTCACCTCAACTTTCTGTGACAGGAAGAAGCTTCTTGTTTGTGGAGAGTCTGTGAAATGCGAGTGTATGCCAAGCACAGGTCAGCGAGAAACGGAAGGCCAGAAGAGTGAACGTTGCTATTTAAATGAAGGTATTTTTATTAATAAAATAACATAATATATATGAGAGTTGGAGAAATTTTTAATAGCTTTGGTGCTATAGTATAATTACGCCTAATTTGGAAATACAGGCAACTGTGATGAAAATATAATACATAATCGTCTCTATCCCGAGGAATTTCCTGTGAGATTTCCGGAAGAAACGGCGGAGATGGTTGCGTATTATGGAGATGTTACCTTGGGACCAACAGCTTTAGATGCATCAGGATGCTTTCCTAACCTCTGTGCATATACAATTGCAAAAAAGTGCGTTTCATCTGAGCAGGACCTTGTTCTAATGACCTCACGAGAAGGAGATTTTAGCCCCCTAATGTCTAAAATACTGGACTTTCGCCCCCTTGACTCCAGAACACTAGATCTTGGCCCCATGAACTCCAGAAAACTGGATCTTGGCCCGCTTGTCTCCAAAAAATTGGATCTTGGTCCTCTAGTTTCCAATGAACAGGATCGTGGTTTCATATTTTCTACTACACAGGACATTATCAATTCAAATTCACCTGTACAGGACCTTAGCCCGTTGACGATAAATAAACAGGAGGTTCACCCATCGATAGAAGCAGACAAAAGGAAAATTATTGATGGGTCAATACTTGGTGATGGAGATGGGTGCAACCGTGAAGCAGAAATTCATATTGCTAATGGAATCTCCTCTATGAAATCTCCAAACGGACCAGACTTGGGAGCAGCTTTGGAAAGCTTCCAAAACGCATTGAGCCTAACAAGGGACTTCTGTGATAGGACGAAATTGTTGGAATGTGGTAAGGATGGGACGTGTGTCTGCCAGCCGAATACAGATTTCCGTAGAAGTGCGAGTGGCATCAAATCAGAGTATTGCTATATGTTTCAAGGTAATCATAAATTTCCTAAGTTTCTTTGAGTTATGTATGCATGTGACAATATGTATTTTAAATGTAGGTCCGTGCAATCAGGAGATTACTGGATTCGTTCCTTTGTTCGACGAAGACGAAGATGCTATCTGGGAGCACTATGGAACCTATACCAATTTAGATAAAAACGGCTGTATTCAAAATACATGTTTACTTGTAAAAGGTATGGAGTGCGTAGCTCAGGAGCAACATAGAAGCATGAAAAATGGAGGTGCCTACAGCGGAACAAGAGGGAAACGTTACGTATTGATGTCAGAGTCTGAACAGAGGGCAGTTAGCTGGAGCCTGAATACTGTTTGGGAAATAATACCAGTTTTCTGCTGCATTACTGCTATGCATTGTATATCAAGTTTCCTTAATAATTTTACATGTGGCTAGGCTAGGCTTCATAGATTTACATCAGTTTACTTCCTGTCGAAAGGACAGAAACATTTTTCCAAAGTAATAATATAATTAACATATTGTTAGTATGTTACCGTAAGAATAATAATCTTAGCTAGCCTTTAAGTCTGCAGTCATACCAAATAAACGATAATTTATGCCCGCTTTACTAGCCAAAATATTAACTAAGTACATTATAAATATAACAATGACGTTAATCGAAACATTTAGACAATCGCAACAACTGGGGTGTTAAACTCTATAAGAGGGTACGTAATTATTAATAGCCGCACTACATACATTACGTGTTATCCAACAAAATCTAAATTATTATAACAATGTATTATGGAATGGAAATAACAACATTAAACTATACATCCATTTAGACAACCTCACTGACTGATGACTGACAGATTTTAAATTTTATAAGGAGAGGGATAATTCATGTAGCCGTTCCGCTCAAAATGTTACTTATAATAATGCCTTCCGTCTAACATAATCCTCGTATTCTCCTCTGGTGTAGTTATAGATGAGCCTTTCATTGTAGTCAATAATTACAAACTTAATCTCTTTCAGAGAATGTAGGTAGCTCCAAATATTTGATTCGAACATGTTCTTTAAGAATCCGCGTACTTTGATAATCTCCTTCTCCTCTTCATCCTCAAGATAGTGGTACATCCACTCGAAACAGGAAATCGAAAAATACTCCAAGGAGGTAAACTTCTCAATGAAGTTGAGGTTACCCTGTGGATTTTTCAGTTCCAGTGTTTGAATCTTGGGTAAAAGCAAATCCACAGGTGCTTCCATTACGCAGCATTCAAACATTTCCACAGTTGCAATGTCCCGAGTCCATTCGAAGACGACGTGTCGCAAGGTCTCCCCAAAATGACGAAGAATTCGGCTATATTCATGATCAGTGTTCCAAGTTTCATTGTGGTTTTTTGTAATGCTTAGCGTTTCAAGGGGGCAGTGAATGTAATGAAGTCTTGACAAACTTCCCCAGTCGTCGAAGCCAACCGGAGTTAAATGCAGGCTCTTCAGATTACTTAATCCTTCTTGCAAGAGATCTTCATCTGTGCTGAGCATGTCGCTAATCTCCCAGTCTCCAAGCTCTATCCTTTCTAGGTTTTCCAAGTACGACATTGGAACTGCGATGAAGAATGGAAGCGGAATGTGTTTCAGTTTCATTTGGCAAAGTTTAGGCATTTCTGTAAATGGTTGTTCTGCGAGGTCGCTCAAACCATCTACGTCGTTTTCATAAGTATCCTTTTCTCCATGAAGAAAGAGCCGTCGAAGGTTCGGAAGATGAACCAAGCAGTCTCGAGCATTCCTAATATATTCAGAGTCCCTTATTCCTCTGTCGTAAATCTTAAAGTTCCACACATGTCTTCCAAACTTTTCAAGAAGCCTAATAGCGGTCGGCCAATACTCTTCACCGGCATCCTGTTCTTTACAGAAATGTATATGTCTGCCAAGGAACGGATTTTCAAAAGTGTACCCTCTCATCTGCGTCATAAATCCATTTAAGCGATCCACTGTTGAGAAACAGACACGGTATCTCATGCACTGTTCGCCCAGTTGTCTTCTTAGTAAATAACTCGTGTAGCCGGAATCCCCCAAATCCTTTTCCTCTAAAAACACTCCAGTCTCCAGTAAATTGTCTACAGAGGTTTTCCAATGATGACAAACTAAGCGACACTCTTTAATATCCTTAAACTCCATGTGCTCCATAATGTACGGCAAAACCTAGTCAAAACATTCATTTTAATATAATTCGGTCTTAGTTTAATATTATATTTGTTACTACCGATTCGTAAAAATATTATGAAACTGACCTCGCCAAATGACCACGATAACCATGTCGGACTCAAAATCTTTCGGAATCCTCTGAAGGCTTTGCTACAACTAGCCAAATCTTTTGGATCAGTCAAATGGTTAAGAATTATTTCCGAAACCTGGAAATACAACAAAATTGAAACCAACTAATTTAACCTAATTCGTCATTTGCATGATTAATGATTTAGTTACAATTAAAATTGATAAACTGCACATATGTACCTCATCCGGAAGAATGCTCAATCGACTCGCGAAATATTCTTCGGAGGATTCACTGTCGAATCTTTGCCTAATTGCAACTTGTCTATTCCTCCGTTGTTTTTCAGCGTCCTCTTGGTTTTTCTCCAGTCTCAGGTTCTCTGCTCTCTTCCAGAACATTTCAGCCAGTGCAGTATGATACTTAGCACGAGCTTCAGCATCTTTGATCTCTTCGTCCTTCGGATCTCCCGAAGCCAAATCTGGTTCTGGTTCCTCTGCAATTTTCTTACCTTCACAACTCAAGCTCGAGAACCTTACAATTACTCAAATAAAATGTTTGGAATGTGCTGTCACTAATTAAACTGCAATATGCCTTTTGTAATTTGAAATCCAGGGAATTTCGATAATTCTCAACGCTTTCCCAATAAATTACGATAGTACGAAGAAAGGCTGAATCAGCTTAGCATACACAATCATAGCTCTTTTATACACACAACGTAAAGTACACAAAACACAAGAAGTGTATTGCGTAATTTCGTTCTATACTGCATAGGTACGGCATACTGTATATAAGTATACCTCTATTTCCCGTGATGAAACTTGCGCGAGACACATGTTGCTGTCATTTGTTCATAATAATATGTCTTTGTTACGTAACGTTAGCATGCCTAGTCTGTCTGTACAGAAGCTAAAGTCTACGATCATATGCATCACTATTTTTGTAACATGAGGCTGATGGAATATGTAACGCGAACTGTTGTCCAATACCGCCAGGCTCCCATTGTTGATTGTTTAGGACAGTATTTACTCCCCAGAAGTGGTTTCATATCTTTTAAAAGTCGGTCTCCGCCTTGAGACATTAAAATTTGGTCGAAATTGTCAAACTGAAGTGGTTTCACGTATTCAGGGTGCCATCCACTTCCAGAATTCAAATTGCCTTTGTAATCCAAAAAAATAAGTAGTTTTTTTGGGTTCCAGCTTTTAGACTTAAGCTTCAGGTACCAATGTCGAAACATGAACAGTTGACAATGTTCGTAAAACGGTTTAAAGCAATCGTTTATTCGTCTCATTAGATCTGCTACAGCTTCATACTCTTCATCCCCTATCTCCACATTCTTTCTAAACATTGTGAACTTTTAAACAGTATTCAAGTTGGGTGTCGCCTCTTGGTCATCATCTGATGCTTTTCTTTTCCGTTTCTTGCCCTTTGTTCTCACTGAGTGTGATGAAGTCGTATCCACCTGTTTTTTCTTTTTGGTGCATTGTTCGGGATCTAGATCACAGGAAATCTGTTCACGCCTTTTGGAGATATCTGGCGTAGTCATACACTCCATCGTTGTCTTCTCACTCTCCGCTTTACCAACCACGTTCAACGTTCCCACAGGCTTCCCCCATTTTAACCAATGGCTGAGTTGGCAACCAGTGCTTCCCTGAAAATATAACCAAGATATTAAAGTTTTACCGTAAAAAAACAATCTCATCCAATATAACTCTCTTTTTTTTCAAATTTCCTAACTCACATTCTAAATCCAACATGCTCCTCCCCCTTTTCAGCTGCACCTGTTGTTCATCAAGCAAACTCTGCGGACAGCTAACTGTTTTAAAGGTTGTAGTTGCATCTTTCCTGGAAATTATCAAGCAATTTTCTGTTAAAATCTCAAATCTATAGTTTTAAATAAAAATTTCTCCGTAAAACGCTTAAAAGGAGATAGCCTTACCTGCTCTCGAACTTGATGAGCCCCACGTTGGGTTTTTCTGGCCACCAGACAAAATCTGTGAAGGTACGACCAACATCCAACAAATAATTAAGAAGAGATGAGCAAGCCACTGAAAACGTTGCGAAGATGATAAGACACCGATCCTTCACATCCGGATTCCAATCCCCGCGCTGGTATCTTGTCCTGTCCTGGTGGCTTGGATGGAGTAAGTGATCCAACCACTCGGATCCGGTGTCACAATTGAAGTTGCAAATGGTACAATGCATTTTTTGTACTTGATCGCTTCAAAATCCTCAAAACCTAAAAAACGTTTGTAAAATTCAGTAACAATGCAAACGCATTCACAAAAAAATGCACGTCAATAAAAGCTGAAACATTGAGCACAGCACATGTTCGCTTGTCATCTCACCGACCACGCGGTGCTACGATTTAAACGTTGAGGGGTACTGTGAGATTTAAACGAGTGTATGTATGGCATACGGTTACGGTACTATCCTAAAATCATGAATAAAATTCAAATTCAAAGTAAACGTTTTTCATAGAACTAGAACAGCTTTGTATTTTATAAACGTTGGGATTGGATAGGAGCAAGTGCTACATGAAAGTTAATCCCCTTTCTATCTTCTGCTGTTTTAGTGAAGTCCCATAATGTTACGTAAGATTGAGATGTGTTTGGCTCCCTCTCCTGTTTAAATTACTTGCCAGATCGGCGTATACTACACTTCTTAGACTTGGTAACCTACTCATATGCTGCGTCTGCGTATTGCATACGTACTATATATATATCAGAAAAGGACTCGGGGAATTGGTAAGGGAAGGGAATATAGTAACGCGCAAGGAGGATCAGTAAATTACGTAAATTATGTTTCTATCTTAATAATTGCTATTTTAAGCTAAACTAAAAAATATATTTTCATTGTATGGAGCAGGGAGGTATATCTATATTTATGTCAAAGTATTTAAACGGGCAGAATTGTCTGAATACAAGGCTTCAAATAAAAGATTTTTCATATTATTATTAATTTTTAGTTTAAGGCTAGTTTAAGCAATTTGCATTTGCAGACGTTTTAGGATTTTATAGCAGGCAGGTGGATTTTATACATGTAATATTATCTTTTTATATGGGTGGTTGTATGCTGTACTGCATTATTGCAAATGGATTTGTTTCTTAAAAAATCGCTAACCAATGTAGAATGGAAGAGTAAAACCGTTAAAATAATGGGTTGGGAAAATTTCTTACTAGGGAAAATTTATAAAAACCTGACTGCCTGTGGTCTGTATTCTGTATGTAAGCACCATAATTCTTCTTCTACTAAACCGACCGACTTTAAACTTGATACACATAGAGGTCAGTATATCATAAGGGATTGACTTTAAGACCCGGAGGTCATCTGGGGCTTCTGGTATAGAGATCAAAGGTCATAATGCTAATGCTTCATGAATGGCATAACATTCTTTGATCGTTGATTCTTATACAGAAATAACAGACAGTCGTATTTATTTAATAAGTTTTCTTGAAAATCCTAACCGTTTGGCCGCTAAGCGAGTTAAAATGTCAAAATATTTAAGAATTTCATTTACGGCTACATACATATTGCACTTAAGACATTTTATTTAATTTATTTTTTCCTTGTTTTTTACAATCTTGGAAGCTGATTACATGTAGTAGGTTACACCCTCATATGTAAAAATTACGTACTAATAATAAGTTATAAATTGAAAACCAGAGTACGTATTAGTGCCAGGCTTGATCAAAATACTTTTTAAAATACTAATTTAGTAGATGAATTTTCAAATTTTGCAGCGGGAAACCCATATGTATTTAAAATACACATATGTATTCGTTTTTATTTTCAAGCCAATCCCAAAACATACAAGTAAAATACTTTATAAAAAATGCGTCTAAAACCTCTATTTTTTGGCAATATTTATAAATTAGAAAGTTATGTAGATTATTAGTTTTGAGTAGTTCAAATTAAATTTCACCAAATTATAATAGTTTAAACTAATGATTTGCTTGAAATACACTGCCTATTCTTTGTAAACTTTAGTGATTGTGTTTTGTATTTTGAGATTTGTAGGTAATTTAAATTTGTATTTTCTCATTTTTTCAACCAAAATTTTGACAACATATTTGCATTTTGAAAGTTTTTTAGTATTTTCATCTTGTAAATAGTATCATACCTTAACACTAGCCAATGGTAATTGGCAATCACTAGATTGACAGGGGCAAAGTACGACCATCTAATCTCTATTGTCGACGATGGACTTGGATTTATCCTGTTCTTGCTGTTTCCATGTGGTAACAAATTTCGAAGTTAAAGTTTGTAGTTATCTGGTTAGTTTTAAACCTAGTTTCCATCCGAGAAGGATCGGGAAGCTTTGTTCCACAGATGGATGACGTGGGGTCAGGTAATGTGAAGAATTAACTGCTTAAATCGGTGAAAGAAGATAGGGTGTGCAGTGTGCATGGTGTATGTGTTAGGTAGCACGTGTGTATATGTATACATACCAAAGATGTCCAGGCCACCGGTATCCAATGGCACCGGCCACCAGTCAAAATAATGAACACCAGGGTACCGGCCACCAGCTGAAATGCTGGACACCGGGACAACGGCGGGACAAGGAGGTGTGCTATCACCATTCCTTTGGGACTGTGTGATGGATGAACGACTGTGTAAACTGAGGCGCAGGTCCTCACACTGAAACTCACAAGCATTTGTAGATGACATGGCGCTGTTGCAGACATGAATGGAATTCTCAACGGTTCACAGCCGCTTGCTCTCAGTAAACTTCTACATTCTAAGACAGTGTTTCTGATCAGAAGATAGATCTTTTAATCAGATTATCACTAAGCATAGTACGCCTACACACTATGCAGCACACGGACTCCCAGTGCGTGCATTGTATAATAGTAATGAGGCTAAAACGAATCGCCACTTTTTTACAAGGTACGACCGTTCTGCCACAATACGGTATGGGATATTTGCCTCACAAGATGTAAAGAGTATCGCCCCCATCCGACAATTTATCCGTAGAGCGGATAGAGTTTGCCTAGGCCTATGGGAAACGGCTCTTTAAAACATGGGCTCAATAATAGCGTGTAACACTTGTTGTCGGAGTTGACTGCAAGATGCTTATAGTGACTTAAGCAGCGGCGAGTAGTCAGTAATAATTGCGGACTTCTGGCACCACTCTCAAACATTTACATACATGGTCGACGATCGAAGTCACTTTTTATAAATGGCGCAAGCTGGGCACATGAGTAATTTGCCTAGTGTTGTTAGTTGCAGCTCTCACTGGGCCTTGAACCGTTGCACCAGCTTCTAGCTTCTGGACCTTTGTAGTGTGATGCTTTCTAATATGCTTTCTATCATATATATTACTAGTCCTGCCCGAAGAGTATCAAAGCGATTACTATTATTTAGAAGAAGTACATATATGCACGCTTTGTTATTATTTAGGCAAGCCAATATAAGAACCGCGATTTAACTTCGTACGACGTTCATTTTATTTTATTTCCAGTTCATAAAATTGTTAATAAACGATTATTGTATTGAAATCTAATCAGAAAAACGACATGCACTATTTAAAACAGTTATAAAGCATTTTGGTTAAATTTAGACTTAGCGCACCCTAAGCCTAACATTAACCCTCGGCTTGCGAGTATCACACAAGGTGCTCACTTTTTTTAAAAAATTTTTTGCATCTTGGCAAATCACTTGACTATTGACAATATAAAGTCG
>JAHZNG010003594.1:0-12145 GCA_027744375.1 Orchesellides sinensis
ATAAGCTACTTGGACTCTGACATGCCTTCAGTAAACGACTATGACATATAAACAAAAACAAGATTTTTTATTGGGGTTGTTGGTCCTCTCAAAAGCTAATCTTGATTTTTTTTACGATTACATTATTATATGTACACGCATTATAATAATCTGCAGAATAATTTTGAGCATGCAATGAACCAGACAGGGTCGTATATTGACACTTACTCAATAAGCATTACATAGGTTTACTTATTCTCAAACAGAGATGAGATATTTGAGAGATCCTCTATCTGAATTAGGAACAGCGGATCCTCCTACTCTCTAGTCTACCATTTTATTACCTCGTTCTCTCATTCATCATCATCGTTTAAATATGTATGAATGAATGGGTTAAGTCAATAGAGAAGCTTATTAAGCTAAACATAACAATACTACTAGCGGAACAAAACCCCATAATTTATTTTATAGCAGGCAGGCAAAACAATCTATTACTAAAAAGTTAGTACATACTTCAGTATTTTTTACTTTTGTCATTGAGATTCACTTGAGAATCTATTGTCAACTCACAATAACATACATATTATGGGGGTTCTCATATACGTGAGATTTATCAATGACAAATACATACGCTTCGCCTGGCTTAATTCATTTTAGCACCTTTTTGAAACTCTACAGGAGATTTTTTAAGTGTGCAAAGCTTTCACACTTGCTGTGTTGTTGTCATCACCTCCCCCACCACTCCACCAAGATATTCTTTGGCAATGGTGATGGGTGGCATGTGGAGGTGTCATAGTCAGAAAACGTTGACACTTTACTACAGTCATTAATTAGCAGGATGTACAGATTGAAATGATAATTAATGTCACATATCGTATTTTAATAAATATAAACCTTCACAACTGTTAACACTCTACTTCGCCAAGCGACTCTGTAGCTTTTATACGACAAATTGTAGTGGCGTCAATATAATTATAGCGATGATAAGCAAATGCATCTAAATTCACCATTTTTGGAATCAGACTCATATCCTCTTTTGTCTGGAACATAGCTCTTGTATTCCTACATTCCGTTTTTTATCATTTAAATTAGCATTGCATATTGATGTTCTAATGTTTATGCTGGTGGTACAGATTTTTTATAAAAATCAGGCAGAAGATTTATTGCATTGTAACACCATCCTAAAACGAGCTTGTAGACATGTGTACGACTGTTTGTAGAGTATACAAATATAAAAAATTGGAATGTGTAAATAAAAAAATTGTCAGTTGTACATATACGTTTATCGTAGATAACGTAAACAAAAATTGGAGTGTGCTTCTCTTGTACATACCTAAAATACACATAGACATACGAATCCTGAGCAAAAATGATACAAGTTAGGGACACGATACAGACACATTGTTTAGGTAAATGTGATCATGAATGAGATGCAGTAAAAAAGACCCATTTTCATCCACGGTTGCCCATGCATCACAATAAAAAGTGTAGAATAGAAGAAAATAAATATTTTTATCTTTTTGTGTCCAAGAATGCATTTTGTCTGTACAATTCTATTTACTATGCCATCTGAACCCAACTATTATGTACCGCGGTGTATGCTACAAAATATATGAAAATACACAGCGCTTAAAACCATAATTCATACCTTACAAGTCTAAAGCTAAACTCTTGATTACTAAATTTAATCCTTTTTGTGACGCTGTCTTCCCTAGAGTTTGTAAATTAATGCATTTTGTCTGCAATGAAATGCAAAATATTATTGGGAATTACTAGCAACCCCTATTTCAATATAGCTCATATCAATAAGAACCAATCCAAGCAAAAAAATTTACTGATTTTTATTTGTACTGATCTGTGCAAGCTACATAACGTAACGTGTAGACTCACACTTACACAAGATAATAAAAAAGGGTGAGCGAGCAAACATGGTTCATCTGCCAATACAAAAAATACTCTCTTCAGAATTTTTTACAATTGGATTATAGACAGAATGTATGTAAGTGTGCACACCAACTTCATTATCACAAATCAACGCCACAATTACTGATTACTTCCAACACATTTTCTCCCACACATACATAGGCATACACCAATGCAATCAAATCTTAAATCCTTCAGTCATGGATTTTTACTAAAAAATTAAATGCATTTTCCCACTGTCTATGTTTAAAACTTGATTATTGAACAGAAAATTAAAAGACATGCAAAGGGTTGCACGATGATTCATATTTATGTGTACGATTTAGATATGGAATACAAAAGGGGAGATAAACGAATAAACGTAAATAAATACAAAGTTTTGATTTTTGAATTTATCTCCTCCCGATTAACGCCTCCATCCCACCACCAAGTGCCAATTACTCAATAGGGATTCCAAATTAATGTAATTGCACAAACCAATATTTTTCCTTTTAATTGACGTATGGACGGCGGATGCAGTAAAATGCAAATGGGATGAAGATAAGAATAAATCATAATTTAATCTTATCAAAATTGGAAAAGGGTTCCATCATATTGTGTCTTTCTCCATTTACTTTGTATTAAAATGGTTGGTTATGGTTGGATGCGGATGCAGACAGAGAGTCTCCCGTTGTGACCAAAACTCTGGAGAAATATTTTGAAGCCATTTGATTCAAAGATGTACACAGTCCTCCTATAACTTTGAGGCGTGACATGGCAAGAGGACATACACATATTCCGAAGAATCGGCGACTATTGACAATAAAAAGATAAAAGGGGGAAGAAAAACCGGTTTTTCGGTGTGCGGAAACGGCATCACTGCAGATGTTGCAGACTCTGTGAGAAAAAATTACCGACTGAGATATGATATGAAACAATATTGTCCATAGGATAAAATTTTCCATCCAATTTACAACACAAGATGAAGTAGTTATGAGATAAGAACAATAACTTTATGAAGACCCGGGGTCGGTCGGCTGCATGGCAGCAGGGTGGAGATATTGCGGATGGATGGTAACAAGACTTGGATGAAATGAAGGGTGGCAAGACTTTGGCTTGGGTGCACTTGTGTTTTGAATGCGTGAATCCAACCATGCAATCAGTCTTCCAAAATATGATTTTCGTAATATTTCCGATGTGAACAAAAGCAAATCATATTTATTTGGTTTGCTACTTGCCTTTCGCAAGGTCCTTCCCCTCTGAACCGCACATCCCACCTCAAATTAAATCATACAATATCTTTTATCGGGATTACAGACAAATTTTGTGTTATTGCTATGTTCTATGCTGCTGGGTTGGAATTGGAAGGAATATTTACTCTGGAAACTCTTAAAGCATTTCATGAATAATCTTCTGTGCTTGTTTTGTCCAGAAACAAAAACTGAGTTACATAAGCGTGGGTATTGTTGGACGAACGTAGAAAATAGAATGGAGACAATGCGTATTTCCTATTTTATCCAGCATTAGTATTCCTAAGAAGAGAATCAGATAATTTTTTATTATTGTACGCAGTAATAAATGTAAAGACGAAGGAGCCCTATTTAAGGAAAAGGACAATTTTTGTTCGTAGCCATATCAGTCACCCGTAACGCTAAGGGATTTTTTTTATCAAAAAATTAATTTTGTTGAAATGTATGTGTGAACTCATGTTCAGCAATCCTAATTCAGCATTTGTAATGCAAAAGCTTTCGGAGATAATGAACCGATCTTTTATTCAAAAAGTCAATACAGTGTGGCAGTAAACCTATAGTGGCACTGAGTAGACACTGAAGTGTGGATTCGGAAAACAAACAACAATTCAATTTTTGTTTTGAAATACTTTGAGTCTGAGCCTCTATCAAACTATGTGTAGAAACTTTATAATTGCATACATGTACAAATCGTGGTAACAAATTTACACTACGTTAACAGTAAAAATTTGCTTTTATACCCATCAGCAAATTCACACATATTGTTTTGGTATGCAAAACCACAAACAAAACAACCATTATCCCATCAAATCCTAACAAATTTATTGTTTCATTTTGTGTAACATTCATTCTAAAAAGCTATCTTTCTTTCTCAAACTAATATCTTATCAACAGTTGTAATCTAAATGTGTGTCCTCTCCAATTATTGCTTTGCTTTATTTTGCATTCATTAACCCTTCTATTCTTCTCCATTTCCCATTCTTCTCCAAATTCACCGAACCAATCTTCCCTTACTCCTTGTTCTTCTTAACAAGATCACACGGATAAGAAAACTCATCTCCACCATCAATAAATTTACCAGAATTACACACATGCAGTTCGGTAAGAAATCAATCGGGATCAATAACACTGACAACATAATGAATGAATCTCTAAATTACTGTTAAAACTACGTAAACCCCATTCCTAATTTTGCTTCCTTAATTTTAATTGCCACCCTTTATCTTTCCAACTTGCCACTTTAAATTTCAAACTAAACATAAACCGAGAGTATAATTTACATGGGGAAAGAAATATGCCTACAAATCCTTGCAACCCTCATTATTATTATCACTGCTGTACGCATTTATTTATTTCATCCATACATACGTTTTTTTATCTTAATCCTTTTTCCCTTTGCTCCAGTCAAAAATCGAAAACTTAAGCCATACCAAACGTTATTTACATATACGCACTAAATTACACACGTGGAGAAGCTAAAATAACCTTGCTTTGCATGCATGTCCATATGTATGCATGCGTAATGAGAAAAATGATAATGATCCCTAATAAATAAAGCCCTCCAACAAACATTCCAAGATAATTCCTCCTCTCCAGAGCGTCTCTGAGCAAAATGAAGCAATTTAACATAAGCACACCAGCATCCCCATCATATTTTATTATTTAAGGTCAATAAAGTTCAGAGCAGCTTTAACTTACGTAATGCATATGTTGCATAGTCGTCATTTTATAATCATAAATAAATGCCTGATGCTATTTGTTTATGCGTATGTTTTGGAATTTTTATCGAGACGCTGGATTTTCATATATAGTAATTGCCGTAATAGCCTTATCTTAAATCTCCCTTTCATATCATCAAGGTTTATCTTCTTCGAGCATATAAGCAATTCAAAATTATTCATTCATCCAGTCAATCATTCTTTCAGTCTGCTGTTACAACTGTTTCACCGCACCGCGTCTTCCGTCTGTCTTGTGCAATAAAATATTACAAGCCTTTACACTTTTCCCTTTGAACTTGACATTAAGACTTTTGTGACATGTGCAATGTCATAAATTATGATTTATGATAGATAGCATACAATCAACATCAAAATACATCCAGTTTAGCTTGCTGAATATAAAAATTTCATCGACACTTGCATTTTTCGAAGTTTCAGTTCTTATCGCGTTTTGATTAAGGTCATATTATGTGACCTATGCGTACATTAAAGATGCGACTGTGAACAAGTGAATTTAGGATTGGTCCCCCTTTGAAACGATATTTCTCACGGCATCTTTATCACTACCATCAGGACAGCAATACAATGGAAGCTACTATGGTATATGTATTGATGAAAAGAGCTAATTTATATGCTAACTCCCTTTTCAACACCAACCAAGACATATTCATAATAAAAATTCAGAATCTTTTTTATAATCTTCAGGCGTGAAAAGGGATTACTGTTCATCATATCATTGATCAGTATATCCTATTCTGGAATCTATATTTTCTCAGCCTTGATTAAGCGTATGTGTGTATATCTTTGTACATGTAAGGATGAAGGTTCACACATCATAACACCCCCTTTTTTAGAAATTTTTAGAATCAAGATGAAAACTTTTGCCTATCAAAGGAAATCACTGTTTGAGTTTCAGCTCGATCTCCTCCTCTGATTGAAAAAAAAGATCAAAGATTTTTATATACAATTCTGCAATGTGTTTATGATGATCAACGTAGTTTAGTTCCCTCATGAAAATATCGGAGCTGTGTTCAGAAAGGAAGGAATTTTTTTAAAGCGTTAGTCAAACTGTTTTTTATTACTTAATCTCTCCGTAAAAAAGACGCTACAGGGTTGATATTGATACTGATCCGCATCCGCCCTGAAACGATCTGTTGATCTAGAGAATTGCAATAATGACGAGGAGATGATTTGAGGTGGAAGGAAAAGGAAGTTCAATGAAGAAATTGCCATACGGTATTTTACACTCTTTTCAATAACTTTCTTGTATCCGGACAGATGTTCACAAGTTTTCTTTTTTACCATAACTTCCTTTTAAAAGGTTATATGTTTTTTATCCTCGGGAACTAAATGAGATAATTCCAAATACGGACTTTTTAAAAGATTACGCTTTTAAAAAAGGATTTAAAATGAGCTGTAAATAAATGAAAGGAGAGCAGAAGAAATTATTTAACCCTTTCATTTCATTCTTGCAAGCTTGCGACTATTTATCTCGAGTAACACTAAAAAAAACCGCATGTCATGCTTGCTTCCTTTACTTTTGCTCATATAAAGTCACATTTATTTTGACTTCCTTGAAAATTTAAGCGAACAATTTAAAAGAAACAATTGACTTTTCGAGAGAAGTGCACTTTTGCGGTTTTTTAATTGCCGATTTTCAAGAAATCTCAAGAGAGCTTTAACCCTTTTGTGTTTCTACTCAACTCTGATGTTTTTATATTGACAGCATGGTAAAAAGCGATGAAGATAAACAAAGACGTAAAACTCAATATGAACTAAGTATATTTTTGAGTTGACTTATACATCATGACAAGACATGTCAATAAAAAACATGAGTGCACCCTCCCCATCTTGTCTTACGTCCGACATAAAGAAGTAAAAAGTCTTAACTTGAGTGTGTAAAGTAGTCACTTGTTCGTTAAGTAAATATTTGGAGAATTTCTGTGAACTTTATTCCAAGAACGGAGGATAATATGAGAGTGGCAGAGCTAAAAATATATGGGAGCAATTATATAAGGAATAAAGACTCGAACAACGAACTCCACATGAAACCCAGAAGTTTTAACCCTTTCCAAAAATTATTATTGTTGTTTGGAAAGTCAAATCAGCAGCATCAACATATGTGAAGGAAGGGGGTTTGAATTGAATACTACGGTGCATTTAGCAGTCAAAAGCCGAGACTTGATAATAAAATAAATGAGAACGGAGGATAATATGAGAGTGGCAGAGCTAAAAATATATGGGAGCAATTATATAAGGAATAAAGACTCGAACAACGAACTCCACATGAAACCCAAAAGTTTTAACCCTTTCCAAAAATTATTATTGTTGTTTGGAAAGTCAAATCAGCAGCATCGACATATGTGAAGGAAGGGGTTTGAATTGAATACTACGGTGCATTTAGCAGTCAAAAGCCGAGACTTGATAATAAAATAAATGTGCATGAAGTGTTGGAGTAAACATCCATGGCATATGAACCTGAGTGAGAAAGAAACCTCGAGAAATATAGACAACGTCAGGCAAAAGGCTTAAAACCAAGTCGGCTTTTTTCTGTCTGTAAAAAATACATATAAACCCTTTTCAGCAGTCCCCTCTTGCATGCCATGTGTATTTGATATACATACTATGTTATACAAAAAGTATTTCATTCTGGCTTTTGTGTTTCTGGATGATGAACACGGAAAATGTATAACTACATAATATTCTTTCAAATGACCAAATTTTAGGCAGCAATGGTAGAAAAAGGGCTAGTTGCGGTCGGCAGGTAGGTTTTGTTTGGACGGTGCCAACAAATTCGGAAATCTCAGCAGGACCTTCTTATTCACCTCAAAATTCTATTGACTGCCTTCATCAGTAGCAACATAAATATAGCATGAAGGTGTAAGTAATATCATGTTGACAAAACGGAATATAATTTAAAGCGGAACAATAAAATATACAAAAAAAACTGCTTCGTTTTTTACTTTAGTTTTCCATTAGCAAAAATATACTGTTAAAATTCTGCGTAGGATAAGTACACATAACATACATACATACGTATGTGTGTGTAAATTAGATAAGCATGTAAACATTTTCTAGAGGGAATTTTTAGTAGGTAGCTAAAAGTGCATATAAAAATTGTGGCGGAGTTATTATGGTAAAAAGAGAGATGAGCAGCAGGTGATAACCTACTTCCTTATCAAATGTCAATTCATTTTACCATCACATCTAACAGCTAAAAGTGCATATAAAAAATTGTGGCGGAGTTATTATGGTAAAAAGAGAGATGAGCAGCAGGTGATAACCTACTTCCTTATCAAATGTCAATTCATTTTACCATCACATCTAACATATTATACTGAGGTGTATACCATGTACCGGTGGTTTGCATATTAAAACTAGGTATATGTATGTATTTTTTATGAGTACAAAAACTGAACGCACATTCCATTACTTCCATTCACCAACAAAAATATTCCAATGCAAACACATTTCCGCTCATGGCTCCATGATAGCGTTTTGTGGTATTTGCATAAATCTGCATTTATTCGCATTTTAAAATTTCAAGCGTATAAGCGATATATTCAAGTTTATATGATATGATGTCTTACCAAATGCAGATCCAGCTTGAAAAGCAATACCGAATAAAAACAACACTAAAACCATTCCCACTTGTCCAGGCGTTGAAAGCCTGAACCACGTTGATTCACATTTAACTTTTCTATTGCTAATAATCCTCCTCCTACTAGTCCTTCTATTTAAACTACACGTTTTATTTTCCATATTAGCATTATTTCCTCTTTCCATTTCCATCTTAATTGGCTTATCCATAACATCATCTTCAATCATGGTGGCAGTGGTAATATGGGGGATCATGGCACAATTTTCATTTTTATCCTGCATAATTGCATATTCATTTCCGGTGCTCCTTCTCATTACATACGTATTCCTGTACAAGATGCATGATCTGTACTGTGGGCTTTCACATTTACCCGTGGAATTATCTTCATCACCATATTTTCCATATTAGCATTATTTCCTCTTTCCATTTCCATCTTAATTGGCTTATCCACAACATCATCTTCAATCATGGTGGCAGTGGTAATACGGGGGATCATGGCACAATTTTCATTTTTATCCTGTATAATTGCAAATTCATTTCCGGTGCTCCTTCTCATTGCATACGTATTCCTGTACAAGATGCATGATCTGTACTGTGGGCTTTCACATTTACCCGTGGAATTATCTTCATCACCGCTATGATCATCAGCGGTTGTATCAAGCAGTCCATAGTGTGCCATTTTTATGCAACCCTTTTAAAAATATTTCATTCCGGCTCAATTAACGGGAATACAGATTACATCGTAGCAAACACAGTTGTTTTTTATGTATATTCGCACTTGTTCTCTAAAAATGCATTATTGCACACGTGTTAGCACTTTACTCCATCAACACATTCATCACCATTCACACTTCCGTTTTTTGCTTAGCTCTTGTATTTATACACTCCTCCATTCCACCATGCTCATTTTCATATTCAACCAAAATTAAACTGATAAGGATCTGCTTTTCTGAAACGGAAATTGGCTTAAATGGCTGCACACTCGTCGCCGGGGTTGAAACTTAAGTAATGTACAGATTGATGTATAGACACACTTTATTAATTTAATTTCAATCAGATTCGGAATATAAGCATGTAAACTAAATCATAAATAGACATGTTTTAGTCTATCCGTTTGTCTTTTATGTATAGGCTCACACAACAGGTAAAAATGTACCTAAAATTGAAGGATGACTATACAATGGTAAAATACCAAGAAATAAAGTGGTACAGACCAGGTGCTGTGTCTTCTCTGAAGCCTTACGGCACAATGCTGACGATTTTCATGGAGTAAAGCCAGTCTAAAACATTATCATGAACGTGTGTGAGTTTTTGAGAGTGAGCCCAAGCATGAGGGATGGATGCGATCATCATCATATCGTTGGTCTGTGTTGAAGAAGTTGTACAAGTGAAGCTGCATTGAAAAATGTATACGATAGGGAAAAGGAGAAAAAAAATACATAAGGGATATTCTGAATGTAATGCATGTATATATAATGCACAAAGTTGAAATGGACTGGATTTTTTGTATAGTATTCGTATTCATGCTCGTTGCTCTTTTTCAACAATGGCATGCAATAAAGCAAAGGTAGAATAGTTTTACGTGTATTGTTGCTGCCAAAGCAAAGGTATTTATCCTTTTCTTTAAAATATATGTAATCTATTCTATACGTGTATTCGATAGTAAATAGATATGTATTTGGTTTTGTTACGGATTCCTGGCTCAAGGGCATAAAAGATGAGATGTGCATTTGTACATAAGTTAAGTTAAAGGTATGTTTTACGTGCTCAGTTCAGTTCTTTTTTATTTTTTAGCATTGTTAAGCTATCTTTTTTCTTGAAGTGGACGAAGACGGTTGAGATCATGATGGTAATGGCCGGTTGGGTTTTCTAGACTCTAGTTTTAGCATGAATATGAATGGCATCTAGGTTTTGGTATAGGTATCGTCTTTCAGCGTCGTTACTGCTACTAACGAAGCTTCCTTTTTCCTTTCAAGACGAAATAGGAGATGGATTAGGATCAAAGGAATGAATATGAAGAAGTACGTATATGTGAGAGCCAGTCCAGTAACACGAAAAATATTTAGGACGTGTGAGATTCTTGAAACGAGTGCGTTTATAAGGTTTGAAAAGATGGTAGATGAAATGAGTCACTTGTCATCAAAGTTTGTAACGTGGGCATGGAGTAAGTTTGGTTTTTTACATCGTTTTCTGCAGAATATGGTTGGCAGTTAATTAGAAAACTTTTCGTGATAAATGTGATGGCTAAAACTAGACTGAACAAGTTTTAAAACGATATTTATATAATAGGAATACCATACCGATAGCTTTTAAAAATACACACCGATATAATGTATGATTAATGCGAACTATTGCGTACTGCGTATTACTATTGTTTAGACAGCATATTTTTATAATGTCCGAATATTTACCACTCTCAACTCTTTTTCCCTTCATTTTCCTAATACACAAAGGAATTGGATTGCTTTATATTTATATTGCGCTTTGCATGTCGTCGTATGTACGGTTTTATACTTGCTGCATTGTTTTACTTGTATTGTTGCAGGAAAAGTTGGAAAAGATCAGAGCAAAATAATTCGAAATGTCCATACATAGCCACTTGTATATCAGTGAATGACATGAAAAGTTTAATGAAAATCATATCATCATATAAGACAGTATATTGTAATACAAAATACATCTTGTATAATGAAATTATGAACAAAATAATATGTTCAGATTCAGATTATCAAAATGTTTAGGCAGGAAAAAATAACATCGTGCCGGTCATATAAGTTCTTTTGTCAACGTTAGTCCCAGGGTTTAGTTTGTATGTTGTGTATTCTCTGCATCCTTTTCCAAAGTGTGTATACTTTCGCTAATCGCTTTATAAATTCAAATTGTTGGTATTTACAGGCCTCCTCACAGCAAAAATTGCTAAAGGGGTCAATTTTGTAAATTGCAATCAATTGGGAAAGCTAAATAATCTCAATCATCGAATATTTTAAATTGGGAAAAAGTTAAGTTCAATAATTAACAACTTTTTATTTCATAAATAATGACATAACATTTGGAATACATATTATAATAAAATATCACAGACACATCTTATTCTAGGACAGCTAACCTATCTTATATTCTAAAAGATTAAGTAGCTAACGCTTCCTTATCGTACAATTTTTCTTTTTATGTTAAAACTCCGACATTTATCAACAGCATATTATTTTCAGTTTTATGGTTTCAACCGTACTTACGTAAATCTATGTATGTACACATAAATGCACTAATATATATAATGATTGATTCCATTTATAACCTTTGGAAATGATGCTATTAAATAGTCTGTTGTTAGTTAAGATCTTAAGAGAATTGGTTTTATAATTAATACTTACAATTCTTCCATAAAACGTTAATGGTAAAAGTTATCATGCAATTTTGATTGCTTGTTGAAAACAAGAAGAAACAATACGAGAGTTGTCCAATTTACTGTTATTAATACTTCTACCAATCTTTACGTTCAGTATAGATAAAACAGTCAGTAATATTTAGCTATCGCTATCACAACGCTACTGAAAAGTGCATCTGAAAATGAACTTTAAAGTGCTGTTTTTCATAATTACTTTATTTTATGGTATTTTATCGGCAAGTGTAAGTTACACATACGTTTACAATTTCAAAATAACTTGTCGCTAAAGCTTATTTTAAAAAAACAACTA
>JAHZNG010003595.1:0-31401 GCA_027744375.1 Orchesellides sinensis
GGGCGGATGGTATTTTTAGTTCGGGCGGACGGTAATTTTAGTTCGGGCGGATGGTAATTTTAGTTCGGGCGGATGGTAATTTTAGTTCGGGCGCATGGTATTATTAGTTCGGGCGCGTAGTATTTGCCAAAAACTTTATTCGACTGTAAAAACAGAGAAGATACATATAGCTTTCTCTTTGTTGTTCCAGGTTTGTTAATCGCTTGTGTCGTCTTCAAGACAGTGTATGATTAGACTTGAGATTTTATAAATTGTCAGCTTTTGCTTTTCCAGGAACAGTCGACAAAAGTTCATTTGTTTCTATCATCCTAAAATGAATTTTTAACAGAACTGCCAGTGTAAAACAAGCTCTGCATGAAGTTTTGACGAAGTGAAGTGATGCATCAGTTTGTATCTCCTGAGGATTGCTCAGAACGTCGATAAATTTAAATCTTCTACTATCCTGCTTGCCTTGCTGGAATAATAAATGAAATTTCTTTTCTATACATAAATTGTCAGCGTCATTCCACCCTTTGCTAGATATATTTGTAAAATATCGTACTTTTATGCATACATACTTTACCCATTGTAAGAAAACAATATTTCCATATTAGTATGTATATATATTCGTATACAATCAATTCATCAGCGAACACAACTTCGACATTTCTTTTGATTTGGCATTGTTACTTTGTGAAGAATCGCTTAAATTTAAAAATCCATTTAGGATGATTTATTGGTCCTTTACAATTGCTGCTTTGCATTTTTACAAAACAGAGAAAGCCAAAAGATGATTCATGTACTTGTATTACCTGTCCAGAAGTATGTCTACGATGGACCGATAAAAAGTTTAAAGTAAAGGCTTGAAATATGTTATAATAAATAGATGCGCGGATTTCCCTTTTGCCGATCTGATAATTTTTATTTTCTTTGAATCGTTGTAAACCAGGTCTAAGAGACCCTCAATTTTGTATAAACCTGAAAGGAAGCCAAAAGAAACAGGTTTAGACTTTCATCATTTGACAGTTTTTCATTTTAGCCCAATAAAAGCAGTGACCCTCCGTATAAGAATGGACTGTAGAGACCATGAAGGCCGTTCTGCTTGAATTTTCTATGAAATCTTTGCCATCCGGTATCGTGGAGTGTTCAAATGCCAGACATTTATTCTTACCAATTGTAATGTTTTAACTTCCTTTGAAGTACACAGACGAGACCCTATGAGGATCAAAAGCCGACCAACATCTGACGGTGGATAGTGTGAGGAATCACATACGTACTGGGACTATATGTATGTCAATGTCGAATCATAAGCAAAAATTTACAGTAAATATAAAAATGAAACTGCACTAATAAATGGAATTGATTATATATCAATAGTAATTATTTCCATATGCGCATTTATTTAGCGTATTATTATTACAGTATAAAATATTATTATACACTCAAGACGGCTTTTAGTGGATTTTATAGATCCGCTATGAGATGAATGCTGCAAAATTTCAATGCAAGAGACTCTACAGTCTGTGGAAGAATATAAAGTAAATAGTTCCATCCTCTTTGCGTAGTTTTTATAAACAAAATAAAAGTTTCTGTAAAATGGCTGAAAGCGTAATGTGTGTAGTGTGTACTTAGCTACAAAGCTACAAAGCCTACATAAAATGAGTCGTAAGAATTATGCCTTAAGATGTCCGCTTTAAGGAATACAGTAGTTTAAAGAAATGTCTCAAAAAAGAAGTGGGAGACCCTCAATCACACTAATGCGAATAAATAAGTGTTGTAGTGGACTCCATTAAATATTTAACAATCTCAACAATTTTCATGAAGCAATACTCTAATTTAAACAAGTTTCTATAGGGTTGTAGGCCATTAAGGTTATGATAACAAGAATGATAGAAGCTCCACAGAAAAGAAAATAGAAAAATCAGGAAGTAAAAAAGTGGGAACAGAACGAGCATCAAAATTCTATCGCCAGTGGGGAAGCAATTGAAGAATCAAACGAGAAAGTTGTAAGTGTTTCCCATGGTACAGTTTAATACAGCCTGTCTACATGGTATTATAAACAATGCAAGCCACAAACGCAATTTTTCTCCCTAGTTTTCCGCACAAAACGGAGTACATTTTTTACTGTATTTGCCTGAGAAATGCCATTTTTACATTACGAGCAAGATCTATAATGCAAGGAGAGGAGAAAAGAATATTTTGTCGTTTGCTAAGACAACATTGCCATCAGCCAAGAAGGATATTTTCAACAAAACGACTGAACCTTATATACAAGTGCATCTGTTGAGAGTGGTTAGATAGGCGAAGGAAATACATGGCTCACACACACATCGATTTAGTATACTTTCTGGGGAATTGAGACAACCAACAGAGTTTGTCGATCTATGGGATAAAGTAGAAGGATTTTTTGATAGCTTTCTTGTGAGAGAAAGCCCACTCATTATAGTAACTTCATTCTGTATAAACAAAACATGTATACGAAGGTTTTCTTTAACGCCAACTTCTTTCTCGTTCACAGCTCAACATTCTTTTCCCAATGTGGGGGGACTGTTGAAATGTGAAGAAATTCAGTGTGAGATTTTTTGTTTTCTGCGTAAAACAGTTTGAGTTTAGGATATCCTATAATAAAATAATACTTCCTGGTATGTACTCGAAGAGATGCTGTAATATACTACCATAACTCCACCAGAAAGAAACCCAAGGAAGAAGTAGACATTCACTTGGCTGTGGTGAAAACAATAGTGACAGCATGAAGCATTCTCGAGAGAGATACCAGTTAAATCAATTTGCCCCCTGAAATCAGCAAATATATTTTATGGTGGTTGCCATATCTCTCTCTCTCTCTCTCTCTCGCCAAATTCATGCTCTTTCCCATCGTCGACTTTCTCATGTTTGACTTTTTTTTTATTCATTGACTGTTTGACACCACAAGTAGTGGTGACTTAGTGCGTCTTTTTATATGTATGTATGCCCATGATATATGTATCCGCATGAAGAATGTGATGTGGTAGTCTTGAAATATATTTCGTGTTTTTGATAACATTTTTCCGAAGAAAAATTGGTTTCTATTCCCTTGGTATTTTTCACTACACTGAAATGTAATTTTGCGTTCATTTCAGACACTACTACTTGACTACTGGAAATATTCTTCGTGAAGGGGAAATGTAAGAATTTGTGAAAGTTAGCTGCAAATAGTGTGCTTTATTACTATGTAGTATAGTTTGACTATTTCTTGCTGGCATAAAAATTGATAGCATGACTACAATCAGCTTTTNTGACTACAATCAGCTTTTTTATATTATTATCTGAAAAGAGTCTGGAAACTTGAGAAGAATTAGAAGGAAAATTTTGTGATACGGGGAAACTTTAGGACTATGAAGAATGACATAAAAACTTTTGTCTAGATGAAGTCATCTCAAAAGTGTAATTCAGGGCATGTTGAAACTATACGCTACGTAAGCGATTCGGATGTCTTAACTAGTTGATCCTGTCCACCTTTAATACAGGGGATTTGAGATCAATTGACCATTCCTACTGCCATACGGTGACTTAAGAAATAATGCAATTTGTAATATATATCGGACATATATTTCGTGTTTTATTGAGGGAGAAATGAGCACGTTGTGAGTAATAAAGATGACCATGAGTTATTTTATTTCATTTATACTTGCAGAATTCTTTTATTCATTTCAGAACAAGAAACAACATAGTTTGAGTGGTGTAAAGTAAACAAATGAATGCCCAGTAAAGAATACAATGACATTTTCTTTAGGACAGTTTATTTTTCATGAATTATTAATTGCTACTACAATTAAAGACTGATTTCTGATCCTTGCAATACAACTACATATTTCGTGGCAACTGTAAAATATTCATATTGTAACACTTTTGTAAAAATATAACGTTAAGCTCGGCATATGCAAAGCACATCTGAAAGGTCACGGATGTTGAATAATTTAAAGCTGCCCGTAGTAGTAAAAATAAAATATGTACATTTACAAGAAAGCTTCTTCAAAGTGGATCCAAGACAAAGGGAGCAACTTGGTGTTTAGGAAAAGATCATCGCAGTCAATCGCTAAGAATCAATCAGTCTATATTTCTCGTGCTGTACGATTCCAACTCTCCCTTTCGCAACAATAAATGACACAAAAGGAGACAGATATACAGAGAAGGATTTTTACATCCACTTTTCATAGAACGGTTAGTTCAGCCGTGGGATCAGCATACTTGTCTCGGTGTGCATAAAAGAGTTCTATAAGAGAATCAACGTATTTTTTATGGATGACATCAATTTCCTCTTGGGTTGGGTTCTCCACTTTGTTCAAATGTATAGGTGATCCAACTGTAAAAGAGAAAGAGACCATTTACTTTACAAGCACATAGTCTTTATATACTGTCGACCATAAAATTGTACGCACATATGTGCAGACAGAGACCATGCGAAAGCAATTGATCGTAAATGATTTAGATTCCAATTTCAAGGCGGAACCTCTACAGAAATGAAATGAATAGAATATATACAGTGGAGATAAGATTAAAAAAACATTGTTTCAGAAGTCACGCTCGCTCAGATGGTTCGGAAGATTTTTTTGTTCGCTTGAAAGTTTGAAAACTTACCAACAGTTGTAATAGGACGTCGCTGTGGGACGAGACCCCAAGTATACTGGAAAATTCCTCGTCCTCGAAAGAAGCAAGGTGCGAGTCCAAGCACAGTTTGCATTTTGTTTTGCATTCGTCTCAGGAGAGAGCCCTCAGGATTTGCCACTTGGTCATATATGTCAGTCTCACCAAATGAAAAAATTGGAACTAAGGAAGCCCTATTAACATTCGGAAAAGAAATACGGAGAAATTATTGTAAGCTGCATAAATAATAGAAACCTGTTGAATTATTACTGCATAATATACTTCCTACAATAAACACTATACATCAATCAAATATGATATTGTATGTGGTATATGAGTTGTTAATATGCATTATTAATACATTTAGTACATTGGTCCGCTATAAAGATGGTTGTTTATTGTAATCGTAAATTACCCGTGCCGTAGGGCCATTTTAATGAAGCCCTTCCTCTTTTTAAGCTGCACAATATAAGACCCCGGGTGGGAGTCCAAACTTTCCGGTGCACCACCAACTACAACAACACAGGCGTGGCCTTGTCCACCGTCTCCACTGAGGAAATAATTTATACTCTTTTTTGACGCAGAACAACATCCTGGAAACGTGAAGCAAATAAAAGAAAGTTACCAAGTTAGACAATATTGCCCGTACAACAATTAGACATCCTATTCCATAAATGTATGCAAGCAGAGCAGGTTTAACGAGTTTGTTAAGAGTAGTAAAAAGGGAGAATGGCAAGTGTCGTTACAATTATTGCTATTGTTAGTGTTATTGTCCTGACCGCCTGCCATTAAATATTCTCGATAGAACGGGAAGAGAAAATGTCCCTCCAAAACCAACAAGTGTGGAATTATCCCAGGAAATACTTGACTTATGTTATTCCCTTCCGTGGCAAAATTTCCAAAAGCTCCGCTGCATAATATTCCGTGTGGATGCGTTCCAAACAAGTAGTTCCGTTTTGGATCCAGCTCATCCGTTTTAACTAGCCGAATTGGAAAGTAGGCACAATAGCGCTTCCAAAGCCTCCAATTTCGGACCCATTGCCATCTAAAACAAGGAGAACAAATACATAGTCATAAAATTATCACGCAGTAAACTTCTACTCTGACTCATAAAAGATTTTACCACTGCAAACTCATGTGTACATGTATATGCTTCTATGTAGGAATGTACGTATGCAACAAAAGTCAACAACAGATGAAACTGAGGAAAAACTTTGTCCTGTTGCTGGAAAAGTCAAACTTCGGCTTGCTATTAGGTTCATAGATTAAGAATGTCGTTTTGGCTACATAAATTTGATGAAGAGCGAGCCCCCTACATTATAAATGACCTCTTTTCTACTTGGTATCAAGAGTTTTTAGTGCTCCATATATAAACTTGGCACTTCCTGCAAGAAAGGAAAACCCTGTATCCGAAAGATGTTTTAAGCATGACTGGAAAATGTTTGGGAAGAAATGCATAATCCAGGGCAAGATTGGCAGTGATGTGACGTTACCAACTCTTGAAGTGCTCAGAATCTGTGACATCTGGTCTTGCTAGCGGAGAACTGGCTGATATTTTATATACGACATTTCCAAAAATGGATTCACAGGGTTATAGCAAAATGAAAGTAAAGTTACGTAAAATCGTAACAAGCTCAACCCCATCAAGCTGACTTCAAATAAACATTTGTTTTTTCTTCTAGACTTTCTCCACTTTTACTTCGATTGGAAAACTAGCCAAGAGTCAGATCCTGGAGAAAAATCTTTGTAAATGGATTAAAGCCGATTTGCATGACAGACACGTAATCAAAGTCGAAAGTAAAGTGCCAATAAAACTTTACACATTTTGAGCAGGGTAAATAAAAGAAGTAAACATTTAACAACCAACGAATACATATTACATCTACTTTCTATTTACTATGCAGAGTTGGCTACATCTGTTACAAAAACAGTATCATGATAGTTGTTCTTCATAACCAAGAGAAATAATAAAACTGACAAAACATATCTTGTGAACGCAGTTTCTCTGTTATCTTACCGTCGTCCCCCTTTGTTGCATTGATCCGCGTCGTATAGAAACCATGTAAAGTAGAGTATAGAAATGAACCAGTAGCGTGTGTAGAAGAAGAGATAAATAAGAAATACAAGGCTAACTGGACCCATGAGGAAAAATGTTGCAATCCACGAGGTGACAGCTAGTGTTTGCATTCTCCTTTCCCACGGTATGTCCAGAGGTGCGAATTCCACTCCAAAAACTTTCCGGCTTTTCTTCAAACTCCTGTTTAAAAAACAAGTAGGATACACAAAAACATGCAAAAAAATGTTTCCTTAGACTAATGTTTATTGTGGTGGGAACCCCTTCCGCTTTGAGAGTATAACCATATTACTTGTAATACGGGGCGTTTGTTTAAAACCAAAAAAACAAGGTTATTTTCATGTAACAGAAATGACCATATTCACATAATATGACCATAATGGGGAATATAAGGGAATATAAAGCTAACATTTCAAACCTAGATGTAATTCTGCAGTGGACAGGCTTTATAACCATGATATTTTCAACTGCTTACGGGGAAAGCATCTGTTTGAGGGCCCATATCAGCATCAGCCGTTATAAATGACAGTTGTAAACTTTAATAGTTCTTTTCTCTTCCAGTCCACTTTTCTCAGACAAAACAAACCTTCCCCTCGTGGTAACACACGGCAAGAACAAGTTTTTATAACAGAATCCTGTTTCCTTTGGATTGAAAAAGATTACATACTACACACTGCGGGTATATAGCTTTTCGTTACGCGTTAGATCAGAAACTTTGAAAATGAACGTACGTAAGCAGGCCTAGCATTATCCCATGAAACATCACTATAATCCTTACTACTTATGAGTGATAAGTCGGTCTAAATCCGACTATAGGGATATTTATTTATGTACATACAATAAACACATAATACACAGAATGCATCTCCTGCGTGCGTGGGCAAACTTTGGCAAACATTGCCTCCGTTATTTTGGGCTGAGTTGAAAACATTTGTACATAGCTCTGCAAAAAAACTTAGGTCACCATCAGTCTCCCGTTTCCTGCCTGACTTGCTCTTTCAACCATTTCATTCTACTTGTTTCAATGTTCTACTCCTCATTTTGTCTATTATTTGAAAATAAGATTAAATGCTTGTTAAACACAATATGTTCATAAATCCAACAAAAATGAGAGCTGAGTTGAAAACATTTGTACATAGCTCTGCAAAAAAACTTAGGTCACCATCAGTCTCCCGTTTCCTGCCTGACTTGCTCTTTCAACCATTTCATTCTACTTGTTTTCAGATGCCAAACTTGTAAGGTAATTAAAAGACCCAAATGTTACAACTGAAAGTGGATATTTTCACGATACAAGTTTCTTGTTAAATAGCTACTTAAATGAAACTGGATAATGTAGCTTGTCGTTATGATCCCTGCTTGAAGCTTAATAAATTACAATATAATCCTTTGATTTGATGTGTCATAATCATAATGTGCATTTGAAAAGTAGAGCATTATTCATAATTAAAAGAACATTTTAAGTAATGAACGAATCACTGGCATTATTATGCTTAAATTTGTATAATAACTTGGAGCGTTCAAACTTACGACAAAATATTACGGCCATTGGCAGTAGCTGGGCCGGTATTACCATTTGAATCCGCCATCTCACTTTCAACGCCTGAGGTGGAGTTTGTCATTGTAATTCTTTTTTGAAAATGTGATTGTCGGCAACTTTATAGCACTCACACAATTTGCATTAATGCTATCTGCTTTATACCATACTTCACATATTATGAGTTATTTATGACTTTATTATTCACTCTTTCCTAGAAAATTCTTTCACCTCTAAAACATAACTTAGCCTTGCGCCAATAAAATTTGCTGAGAAATTTAAACTTTCCAAGAGCAACATCATCAGAGCAAGATACGAGATTTTAAGTACACCAGGACCAGAACTAGACGTCAGTAAAACTCATCAGGCTAGTTGCCACATCAATATGTATTTTGTGCTTTACAGTTTACAATCTTGTTACTTCCGATGACTACTTTATCCATCAAAAGTGGAATGTTTATGACAAAATCACGATTATCTTGACAGCCTCGTCCTGCCCTTAGCCCTAAAAATTTGCTAAAGGTCACAACAACGATGAGATCATGTAATATAATGACGAAACACGCTTCTTCTGTGGTGTATGACTAAAAGTTACTTGACTTGTAGCCATCCCAAAAGCTTCAAGCAATCTCATAGTAATTACAGTGAACTCAATGATGTTCTCAAGCTTAGCTTCGTACTTTTGCTTCTCATCATATCATTTATCAACCATATCATATTTTATTGACAATGTACTCAAATTGCATTCACTTCGCATTACGCAACTCACTCTCACACATGTCACACACTGAGTAACTTCCTTCCTTTTTTATCCTATTTGAATTTTGTTTTTATCAACGATTAGACCAAGTAAGAATGAATGATTCATTGTATGATATATGTATGGTTTGCAATGATAGTAGCATTCGGAAATACTGCTGGGTTTAAAAAATATGTTACATTTTTATTAACTTATGCTGCCACACCAAAAACTGAAGATAACCCTGTGAACTTTAAAATTAAAATAAGCTCAAAACAACTAGCAATATTTCAACAGATAAACTGTGGATGCAAGTGAGATCAAGCTGATTTTGTTCGGTTGTTTATACAGTATGCTCGTGAAGAAATGCTCAAGGTCAAGAAGATGCGGTATGTATATTATGATCAATGCATTTTACTGTTTGTAGAACAAGCCATGTAAAAGCGAATTTGATCAAAGTTGTGTTGCAACGTAACTTAAGGAAGTCGTTGTATATCTCGCCCATGCATTCATTCATAAAGCATGTTTTCATCTGAGCTGGTAAAGTGTTAACCCGCTATATCCCGGTGGCAATATGGTCACAAAACTATATCATTCTCATTTTTGTTGGATTTATGAACATATTGTGTTTAACAAGCATTTAATCTTATTTTCAAATAATAGACAAAATGAGGAGTAGAACATTGAAACAAGTAGAATGAAATACTATATCATTCTCATTTTTGTTGGATTTATGAACATATTGTGTTTAACAAGCATTTAATCTTATTTTCAAATAATAGACAAAATGAGGAGTAGAACATTGAAACAAGTAGGTTTTTAGATGGGTTTGTAACTAGTAGACGGACAGACATACAGAACTTTCTCATAAATTGGTACATTTTTGGCTGCTGTCAGTTCTTCTTAACGTAGCCAAACCTCATTGTGAAACAGGCCCGTCCCTTCAGCAAACACATTTTCAAGTATTTCTGACTGACAATGCAATCACACTATGGATGCCTACGTACTTCGAACATGTGCTCCAGCTGCCGGCAAGCTGTACTTCATTGCTTGCATTACAAGTTTCCCTCTATCAACAAGTTATGATGAGATGGTGTGGAATTGCTTCCGCACAAGTTACTTTTACAATCGTACTGGAAACTACAGAGTCTTGATTTTTGGAGGGCATTACATTTCTATTGGTATCATCATGACTTCATCACATGAACAAGTGGGTTGGGTGAAACATTTCTGGCTTGTGTAAATAAGAATGCTGGTATAATATGCTTCATGCTGTACATGAAGCTTTGAAACAATTCATGTTCAAAATGTAAGAATACTTGGTCATCTGACTTTCACATATATCATATTTAATACTAAAATATAACCACGCATTTCGTGGAAATTGATTGTTGTAGGAATAAACTTCTACATACGTAAACAACTTTTTTGGGGACTCAATTTATAAAGCAATATAATAAAAGTAAGGGTGAAAACATTGCTAGCACACCTACGTGCTTTTATATTGTTACGTTAAAATATAATTTAACAAGGGGTTCAGCAACCTGTAGATTGTTTAGAATATTTGCATACATATCAGCTTCTTGTGAAAAATACGCTGTTTCAAAATTAAAATCTGGTGGGACACTTAACAAAATCGTTAGTTCAGTTTTTATTCGAAGTTTGGTGACATTTGCTATAGAAAGATATGGGAAAAGCCAGACTAGGAACGCAATACCTTTTAAACAATATTGTTTAACAAGGGCTTTCGAATGAGGTATCACATGTCATATGTTGCATTATGAAATTTGAAATACCCTTTGACTTCATTATGAAGGGTGCCTTCGATTACCCCCTCCCTCCACCTGTTAGTTTATAGCGCATAAAAATGCATTGCGTGAGCACAGGTGAGGACCAAACACTTTTGCGTCTAAATCTTTGTTTCCACTGCTTCATTAGATTGTCTTTAATTTCAAAAGTCCTTCGTTATATTCATGACATTCACCGCAGTTGGGGTACTAATCTAGAATTTAAACATATCAAGAACTTGCACTCTACATACCATAAGTAATTAAATTTTCAACTTGAAATTCGAAGCATTGTTTGCCAATGCGGCTTTGACTTCAGAGGCTTCTAAAATTCGATTTAAAGAAATTTTAAAATAAAAAAATGAAGAAGAAATACAAATTAATCGCTCTCCTAGGGGTAAATTAGTTTCAAGATTTTTAATAAAACGCTTTACTTTGACGCGACAGTGTGTCAAATCCATTTTCTCAGTGAAAAGCCTTCCTGTCCTATTGTCATTTGCATGTTTTTGACATTTTCTCATATTACCAAGACATCTTTGTGACTTTTCTACCTTAACTATAGCTCACGCACAAACTTAATGTGGCTCTTCAAAATACATCCACGGTGTAGCTGTAGATATGTCAGTGTTTCTCATAGTGAAAAACTTTTATGATTAATAGCACGACAACTTTCAGTGTTTCTACCAAATAGCGTTTCTCAAATTTCCTTCGTATTCCCATTCTCTCTCCAAGGTTTCCACGTTTAATGAGCTAAACGGAACTACTTCAGACGACCTATTAATGAATCTTTTATAAAGGTACCAACAAATGTATATGAAAACAATTCATCTACTACAGATTTTTCAAAGCAAGCTTCCACCTTTGAAAAAGAAAACTATTTCCGAACGAATTCGATCATCTCATTTAGTAATGGAAGCAACCGAATAAAACTAAATCCCCGGAACAGCAAAACAATGGCTATCTAGGCAGCCCTATAAGAAAGCAATTTTGTAGAGCGGAGAGAAATTGGCAATTCTTACAGAATTATGGACTGGGACCAGGTGTTTTAGAAATGACGATATTTTTTGCAAGATTTTCTATGTTTACACTAAAAATTATAGCATATTATACGATTGTGTGTAGTTAACTCCTCAGTATTTCATCCTTTCGCTTGGAGACAGATGTTAAACTTCTGATCCTTTCTTAAGCCTCCTGTATCCAATAACTTTGGCGAAACATACCTGAGCAGCCGGAGCCAATCCCATATGTAACACTACCATATAAGATAAGAACCCTTTAGTGTGACCATGCTTGTTAAAAGTGAAGATTGTAGAAGACATAAATATTCTTATAGTACAAATATAAAAGTACATTTTGCATAGCGCAAGAGATTTCTAATCACAACAATTTAGATCCACTCATGCATTTCCTTACGTGCATCCCTGGGAAAACGATGGCAAAGTTATTACGTGATGGATAATGCACCACGTAATGCGAATCAGACTGATGGGTATACGTCCGTCTATCTGTCCGTTTGTCTTACGATATAAATCGAATGCTTCAACTTTATAAAAAATTCTTTCGGCAATGGATTCCTTGGACATTTAAACAGGTCGAGTACTTTGGTGGACGTTGTCGGGGGTATCCTTCATAAAGATGTCAGAGGTCATTCCGAATTTCATGTTCAAACCATGGCATGTGATATATCATTCGAAAGCGTATGTCACACTGGGAGTGGTCCTATGGTTGGTTTTTGTATGGGTGACGTCATCAAGGCGCTGTAGGACCGTTAATGTTACAAATGTATTTTTTGTCGATTGTAGTCAAACAGTTCCACTTTTTTGAAAAATTATTTCGACAATCGAGTCCTTGGACCTTTATACAGGTTGAGTTCTTCTGTGGAGGTTATTGGGGGCACCCTTCATGAACAGGTCAGAGGTCACTCCAAATTTCATGCTGCAACTGTGATATGTGATACCTCAATCGAAAGGGGATGACAAACTAGGAGTGGTTCTAGGATTTGCTTTTATGTAGGTGACGTCACTAAGTCCCTGCAAGGCCTTTAAGTACTTAAATAGCGATATCTCGATTCGATAACTGTTTAATTTTTTTGCAAAGTACTTTCAGTTATCGACTTCTGATGACCTGAACTTTTTCGAAACTGGTCTTGATGTCCATTATCCATCACGTTTGTCAATCTTATGGGTTTATTCCTATATAGTTTTAAACACAACATTAGCGAGAAAAGAAGGTCCTAGTTCTACTCGGGTGTAAGAAACTTTGTATTATACTTAATATTAGACATCTGGCAAAGGACCAGACGGTAACTATCTAGCTGGTTCGTGGGTAGTAAAAAGAAGAGGGAAAACTTCACTGATACCATTATCTTCTTTTAGGCGCTATTGTGTAGAAATCTCAACTCCAGTCTAGAGTTTTTTCATAACGGACTCTTCGGGGCAGTTAAACATTTCACATCTTTTAGTTTGTCTGCTTTGTATTGGAGATACATACATACATAGATATGAATGTATATACACTTTATAGGAACCATAAACGTCCCTGTGATTAGAAGGTAAAACTTAGAAGTAACATCAAGTAAACGATAGAAATGTTTCGAAATGGATGTTGACATTATTAAAACGAAGAAAAGGGTTGTAAACCTACTGGGTATCCATCGGAGATAGCTACCTGGCATAGAGAAATTCTCTATGACTTCATTCATGATTTCATTCATAAAAAAGTTGGCTTCCATTTAAATACATGTAATTGGGGTGACTTGAAGAAAATTGACTACGTGGTTGGACGGACTATATGTGTGTCGTAATAAATACATCAGATTCTGTGACAAAAGGTTCTGGCACTCGAGTAAAGTTTATTTGTAAACAGTTGAGTGACTTGCTTGTTACCTCGAATTTCAGGTATTTTCTCCCGTCTTTTTTCCTTTCTCTTTATCCTTTTTCTTCAATCTCCTCAAATACAGCATGCCTACATACGACTACCTGACTTTCGTACGATTTCTTGTTTGGTCTTATGAAAATACACAGATGTGTCTTTGCACAATTCATTTTTGATTGGACTCTAGGACAGCAGACGGTTACAGTTGCTGGGATTATAGCACGATGGGATGTGATAAAGCTGCCATTAAGAATAAAATTCTGTGAAAGCAGTTAGAAAATAAACATGCTTGACTATGTACAAATGGATGTGAAGTCAGCAGTGTTCCGAATTACTAATTCATTTGAAATGGCATCATATTTCTTGCTTAAGAACGATGTCACCAAAACTCTCCCTGTCCTGATAATTTCTCTGAAACTGTTTCCTCAATTCCTTGCAAAGTCATTTAGTTTTAAGTATTTATGAGCATTTACTTGCCAAGCTACCAATTACCAACGCTCGTGTATGAATACTTGGCTGAATACGAAATAAATGAAAAACCACAAATATCTCGTCTATGAGCAGGACTACCTTTGGACTGTCAAAAGTGGACTATCCAAAACAAGCTAAACGAAATGTCCATTAAATTGGTGTAATACTATATTTTGCTAAAAAAAAGTATTCATCACTTATATAAAATGTAAGTAAAGAAACTACATAATAAATAATGTTATTTCAAGGTTGATCATCGATCAAATAAGGGAGATATCTATTCATTTTGTTTAGATTTAAAATATATACGCATTGAGTGGAGAATTTTGGATACTTGGATAGGGATACTTGTAGTAGTGCTGAGATTATCTTAAAGGTATCAATACCTTGGAAAGCATAAAGAGTTTATGCAACAGTTTTCAAAGCTCAACGACGAGATTATTTAGCTGAAGAACCACCCAGAACATCAACACTCTATTACATTTTGCTACTAGAGAAAAGACCTTTCGTCAAACAAAATTTATCCAGCAGAACCTCTGATCTCAGCGTTGGCCTCTAGGTGAAAATTATTTGGTGAATGCAGTTTACGAGAAGTGTGATACAGATTTTTTACATTTCGCGCAAATTTTCAGAATTTTAATTTGGCAGATCCTTATGTTTTAGTGCGTATCTAAGACATTCCATGAGAAACTAAAAGATTTTATAGCGGAGGTTGACTAACCTCACACAACAGCGTTGAAATGAAAAGTATTGCATTATTACTAGAAAGAAAGTCATTAACTATACTGAAGAGTGGATAAACCGAGAAATTAAAGTGTTTTAATTATGTCAACAGAATTCATAACATTCTTGTGTTGTAATAACACATTACTTCTAGAAAACTAATTTCAGTATTTTAGTAATGAAATATATTAATACTCAAGACACTCGCTCTAATCCGCTTTGAGATTTGGCAGTGCAATTTACATCCAAAGGGAGGAAGAATTCAAGGATGTAATTACAAGCATATTCTGAGAGAACGTGAAGTATTTAACATCGGATTACGGTTAGAGATTTTCTATGAAGAAAGCAATAAACTGAATTATATACATATAAGCTCTTTTTAGAACGACATTGCTATAACAGGGAAAAAGAAATTGTCCTTGTGCAATTGACGTAGGACGTATGTAGGAAGGCTGAGCTTTCTCATTAAATTCTTTCTCCACACAAGAAAGCTTCCAGACAATCAAGCTTCATACTTTTAGGCAATTGCTAAAGTCTTCTACGTTACTACGTATTCTGCCGGAAATATCACGGTCACATAGCAATTTCTGAAAACTTTCTGACATTTATGAACGGCTATACTGGAAAATAAGCATGTGTACAAACATACATTGTCACAGAGAAAACAGACAAACTTGTGTTCAGGTATGATTTAGCCATCAAAAAAATTATTTGATCCTTTTTTATGTAAATTCAATTTTAATGAAAATAATACTCCCCCTGTAATTAAATTTGTATTTTTTTTTGCTGTAACCAAAGTATATTTTCACCAAATTCGTACATATTATGTTCTTCGTAATTGTTGCATCCTGATTGTAAGTATCAAAGTCAAGCACATGCTCAATACATATATATGTCATTTTCAATTCACAGAAACACAAGTGTTACCTTTGATCATCAAACTTACCTTCAAAACAGATGTTGCGTTTTTCCGGCCAAACTTCTCCAACGGTCCACGCCAAGGAAGGGATTTTTTTGCTATTATTTGATTTTATGTATGCATATGTAACGGCAACCAGTATCCATGTTATTGTATGAAGAAACGCTTGAACAAGGCATTGTTCACGGGTTTCCAATTTGAAATGCGATGAAGAACATATAAACCCAACCCAAGTCTGGAATATTTGCTCTGAGGATTTGTTTCAATGCATAATAAATATGTGAAGTAGTGATGTAGGCTGCAAATCATCCAGCCCAAACTTAAAGAATGTTATGAATATATTGATTCCATTAATGTCATGCCAATGAAGGGTATACAAGTTATTTTACAACAGATGTTTTCTTTATTGTAATAAATTTACGTTTTACTCTCAGCAATTAACAAAAAATATACAAAACAATTCATTTACTTTTCACAACCAGAACTTTCTTTTTATCACGCAATAATATTTCACAATTTATGTTTTCAAATACATCACACCCTACAGTATTTTTTTGCTAGTGTTTTACTACAAGTTTATATGGAACACCATTATCCATGCTACAAATTTATTTACCGTGACAGTACATAATAGTAATATAATATATATATGTATTTAACGAGTTCTATAAGAATTGGCAACGAGTTGTGAAACTAAAAGGGAATTTAAAACCCTTAAAAATGCAAACTTTTCAGGGCACCGTTAAAAAAAATTAAAATCTGTTAACAGAATCGTTATTTTGGTCAAAAATGAACCGTAAATTATGTGTCACATCATGTTTTGATGCATAAAATTCTGAATGATCTTTGACCTTATCGTAAAGCCTTACCAATGTCATTTACACTAAAATAAACTAAAGCACTACTCTCAGTTTGTCAAGGGCTTTCGAATGAGATATCATATGCTAATTATTAAAGCATTTAATTCTAAATGACCTTTGACCTTATCGTAAGCCCTTATCAAGGTCACATACACCAAAATAAACCAAAACACTAATCTCAAGGGCTTTCGTTATCTAATAAGGTTTGTCAAGGGCATTCGAATGAGGTATCACATGCTAGATGTTGCAACATAAAATTCTGTTTCACCTTTAACCTTATCATAAAGATGACCTTTGATAACCTCCACCTTCGAACTCATCCAAGGCCATGTCACTAAAAACCGATTGGTGAAAACCGTTTTCAAAAAAGTCAATTAGGTTTTGAATTATCGTCGGACAGACAGAAGGACAATAGCGATTTTAATACTTCGTTGTTTCACAACTCGTAATAATGAGAGTAAGATAATCCGACAAATGTGCGTCTGTTATTCACTTCATTACTCTGTATAACATGGTGGGTTTTGATTGTCTAACCACTTTTGACTGTCAGTTTAAGTTACAATTATTTGTAATAACTTAATTAAAATTATGCTCGTTAAAAATATAGAAGAGGTGGCTTCTACGCTTGTCAAAACTTCTTTCGTAAGATTGTTTTTAAGGTAGGCGTACATTACATCCGGGAGACACAGAAGTAGTCTAAGAATTTTTGTTGAAAGAACGTTTAAAATAATCTGTCAGTATTGATTTTCCATCGGATTCTTTGTCCCGAAGTTCCACGCACATTGACATAAATAAACCACATGATATGTACTGTATAGTCATAAAAAAATTGTCATTCAAATTTGTAAGAAATTTGTGGTAAATATGAGGGAGGATGTGTGTATATATGCTATACTTGTAAAAAATGCTTATTTTATGAAATACTTTTTGCAAGGTTGATTAAACTTTCATTCTCTAAATGAATCTAATTTCATGCTTTCATGATCTGGAAAATGAATTGAACCTTCTAGAAAAGTGAAACAAGAGTTGGAGTCTGATGAAAGGCTTATGACATGCAATCTTTGCACGTGGCTCTGTATACCGGATACTTTGTTTTGTGTTTGTATGGTCAAATCGTACTTAAATAGAGATGTAATATTCAACGTATCGTATACCATTATCACATCCAGTTTAGCTTTAGTATTGTGTCATAATTTTTAATGTACGTTTTTTATGAAAACATACATGTACGCGTAAACTTCCTATTTTCACTAGAGTACGCTAACAACTTAATGGTACTACTGACTGAACTGAGCACTCTTAAGATCTTTATCTCTGATAATACCAAAACTATGTCTATGAGTTAGAAACTGGAGGCGTTGGAAATATGTATAATGGAAGTATATAGTATGAATTTCTATAACAGAATTGTCTTATAAATCTGCTTCCATTTATAGTTAATGAATTTAGCTTAAATACATAGCTAAAGCCTTCAGATAATCATGGAGAATGATTGAAAATCGAGATTCTCTTCAATTTCAATGCAAATGTGTTCTTACGCAAGTTTAGAGCAAGCACTCGACAAACAGCCTTTAAAGTACGTTCTATTTTATTGTATGTAGTAGTATTTTAAAGTAATACGTTGATAGAAATGTAATAAGATTTTTTCCAAATGAGTACTTGTGTAGATATGTGTAATACTGAATTGTGTCTATTTTAGTTGTTATTTGAGTTACCCGTAATACCGATCCACACATGAATTTTAAAACGGAATCATTTCTAAATTTTCTATTTTCTTTTTGAAAGAAGTTACATAAGAATGGTTCTATCATGCACTCTCATAATCCGCTCCGTGATGCTTCATGCTATTATGCGAATCGATTCCATAATTGTTGCTCTATTACAAGAATTCCGTTTTTCAGTTCGTGGCCGCTTGGCTAATAAATAGATGAGCATATGGAATCTAGGTTGATTCCTTTTGTTACATCTAAAATAAGGCCGATATACACTGAATAGTATAGGTATCCATAAACATACCCCAAAATAACTACATAATATGACATATGTTTCATTGGTACTTATCATCAAACAAGGTTTTTTGAATGGCATCTTTGAATAGTAACGAGATGCTTAATGCATAATGTGAAAGCAAAGTATAGTTAACCACTGTGCTACCATTCCATTGTCATGTAATCTCCAAAGCTACTTTAGCAATACTTGTTTTGTTTAAAAAGAATTTAGCAATTCTTTTTTATATCTGCAAAACATACTTTAGTTTCACCTTCATGCATCTCTTTCCATTTAATATTTAATAGAGTAATTGATACAACTGGATCGAATTCTGTGCTACGCAGAAGATTATACGTATGAGAGTAAATGGATACATTATAATGACTATGACATCCTGTTCAATCAGTTACCTCGTTGAAAAAAGCCTTTCATGCGTGCAAAAAATGAAAATTCTGTAAAAAAACAGCATGTTTTTCAATCTAACCGGGCATTTTCGTAACTATGTCGGTAATAAGGTAGATTGTACTCTAAGAATGAATGGTTTACGGTGACTTTGTAGTTAAAAGTTTACTTTCTAGAAACTCTATCAGAAGCTATCGTTATGCACCTGCAGAAAAACTAAAACTTTTGTGGCTTGTGAAGGCTTTTTAAAGAGTTCAGTAACCAAACAAGTTGATAAAAGACAAAAGGACAAAATTTGAAAGTATTTCTTTCCAGAGAAACGAAATGTACACGTTTAGTAAAAATTCCTTACTTATTTTAATACTAAGTGGATCTCCAAGAAAGTTTATCCAAAGTTTACTAAAGACTGCTTTACATTTGGATCAAATTTTCAATTTAGTATTTACAGTAAATCGTTTAAGATAGGTTTACATATTAGTATACTAAAATATATAATAACGACTGTCCCTTAATAAAATAAGTACGGTACATAAAAAATTGAATGTGGATGCTACTGGATTGGAAATAAAAACTTTTACTTTTTGTGTTGGTTTAACCAAGTAAGTGGAGAAGAACGATCGCTAGCGGCTGAAAGAAGTGAGGCAAAATACTGTATGAAAATTTAATATTACGAGCTCCATGCCATCACAACCCAATTTTTTGTACGTAAAGTAAAATAGGAGTTCCAAAGTGTAGAAATCGAGCACAAAAGTTTTCAAGTCAGACAATAATAGAATAAAGATTTTGAATCTTGGGTGTACAATGCATTCGATTAATATTCTCACAGAAAATTCAATACGTTCAACTTGTTTCATCTCATCTTTATCAACCCAAGCCATCATGAATTACAAAGAGTAATGCAAGCTGATGCTGACGCGCATATCGTTGTCTGTGTACAACGAAATACCTAGCCGTATTTTATGGTAACCGCATCACAGTGTCAGAAAACTCCAGGCTTTTAAAAAGTGCTTTTATCCTTAGAATCTAAATAACCAAGCTAACCTTTGTTTTCAGACTCTACCAAGTATGCGTCATGATATGCGGAATAGTATTTGTTCATTTTACAGCTAAAGCTGCTCGATATTTTCACATTCATTCAACTGTCTTTTCCATTATTAGTCAAAGTGCATAAAATATGGCGTAGAAGCCGGATGCGGAACGAAATGTTACCCGACCCGCGGGTAACGGTGTTAAAGGACCCATCTCGATTTTAATACGAAATATCAAGTTCACAATTTCCGAACGATTAAAGGCATTGAAACAGTGCGACAAGGGGATAAGGTAATTACTTACACACTATAGGACACCGGTAAAAATTTCGAACGCAGAATCAAGTGGAATATTTATATGCACTAGAACCAATGGCGATTTACTAACTTATTTTCATCCTCATATCCCTTACAGTTTAAATAAGAGTTGAGGGTCAGGATAAGGCCAGCCTTAATTGTGAACATATTTATATATTGATATTTTAATGTGGTTTTGGGGTAAACCTTGGCATTGTCTCATCGTTGAAACGTAAATAGTTTTAAGTACTGACCTTTCATTAATATGAGTATGATTAATTAGTTACAAATGCCTTCCACAGCGAACTGTGTTATTTCTCAGTTTCAATCGTTTTAGTCAGGGGTTAGTGTTTACTAGTACTTTACATATGCCACACAGGTTGTCATGGAAATGCACTAAGTAAACCGAGTTGCCAGTATATGTGTTTGTTTGGCATGATCAGGTACTTACGGATTTTTATCAAGGTTTGATTTTCTAAGGGACTTTGTGATTAATTAACTACAATTACGGGGGGTTTACTTTGAAAATTAGCTAGGTATGCATAAAAACTTATGAGCATAATCTATCCGGCATTTATTCAGCCATCACCTGAACTATCAAAGAAAGCTTTACATAACGAACTAATATAAAATACTTATCTCTTGAACTCATCCCATGTGCATCTCTTTAGAATTTCATTACATTTGAAGTGTTGAGAGTTTTATAGAAATACATTGCAAAAAATCAATGGGTGCATAATTACATCGCTTGTTACACTATCTCAATCTATCCATGTTTACAACAACCAAAATACTGCCCTATAACATAGTAATATTGTCTTTGTGATGGTACTCATATGAATTACTGAATTTTAAAAAAGAGTCCATTGACGTCTGAATTCTTTTAATTAACAAAGCTGTGTCCACAACAACCGGACAGATTGACCTAGAGAATATTTCATTACTTTTCATGAGTTGGTTTTTGTGTACCTATTTCAAATATGATCGGTCTGGGTGTTACAGACAAATAACAAAAATTCAGTTGTGTTTCAAAATGTTCTGTGTAATTCTAAGTTGATCTCTTTCAAGTCCTTTTGCATACCAGCTGGATTATTGGTTGGTGGTGGCAGTAGTCATACTCCTACTCAAACACCATTATTTCCTATTATTATTCCTATTATCTCCTATTATTGAATGTAAATATTTCCTAAAAAGATTTGTACAATTCTAAAATAAGCATATAGTAAACTCCAGTCATCAGTAAAAGTTGAGACGACATTTCACTGTGACACGTAGAAATCAAATTTTTCATAGTCGACTGCGGCTTGTATGAACATTAAAGAATAGAACAGAAAGTGCCATGGCAATCTGTTGGTATTGAGTTGGATGCCGAGGAAACTGTTGCGGGCGTTATAAGAGACATCTTTCCCACTTTGATTTTCTTGCGAAGCCCTCCTGCCAAGTGCCAATAATAAACATGATAGAAATCCGATTTTGGAAAGTGATGAGCAACGTAATAAGATTGTATTACCTGTGTGTACTAGTTTTTAAGGTGTAAATTACTAATGATAAACAATACAACGAAATTGAAAATTCCAGTAATTTAACGAATTTTGCATTTTTGTTTCTATAAGGAAATAATATGTACGTATATGTTTCACAGCATGCGATTAAGATATTATATGTATGTATATGTAGCAAATTAAACCAGTGGTTTCGGATATAACTTGACTGTTAAGCGATCAAATCCGACAACAGATCTAGTTTGTCAGGCAGCGAAACAATTCTGTTAAATACGAGAAATAAAAGAAATTCCACAGTTAGCCATACTAAAGTTTCAGAGAATTTACTTAAGATATCATAAAGAATCAATAAATGTCTGAATTTCTGAACGTAATTGTGTACGGTTGTGACGCACGTATTAGGCGTGGTTAGTCACCATAGCTGTAGGGGTGGTAGTAGAGCTATTTATCTACATCGGGAAATGTAACGTCATTTGTTTTGCGATACTGTAATGCATTGTTGTATTTGTTTTCATCGTTTATCGTGCTGTATCTAATTAAATTATTACATATTGTCTGTCTCGACCCTCATTCGGTTGCTGTGGAGAGTCCCTTCAGACCACATAATATGTGTACTACGTATCTATGTGAACTACATACCTACGTCTATATTTTATTCCAACCACGATTCTCCTTTTTACTTTTTATAGTTAGTTTCTGTACATCATGCGTATATCACATTCAATAGTTATATATTCTATCTAATGAAGTAACTTGGCTGTAAATGAAACGATCTGTATTCAATCAATATCATATCATACTAAAAAACTATTTTATGCGTATTTCAAGTCCGACTCTAAGTCTTGTACACTTGGGTCCCCGACCTTAAAATCCACAGCTGTCGCCCAGCAGGCTATATTTGTGCGGGCTAATGCATTGGCAATAGAGAGTGCGGGATTGCTGGATACGTTGGCTACGGCAGTGGATTTTACGCCGAAAGATCTAAGTGTATGTATTGTGTAGTGTAACGTGCACCAACGTTAATTTAATATAAAGCGACATTTTTTCCTATTTGGGAGTCCAGATGTGAGTGAATTTGCAGATCACTTGAATGAACCTATCAGGTATGGTGTATGTTTCATTGCTTAATGTACATACCTGCCAAAGAAAACGTGGACGACAAGGGGCAAACTGCAGCACCAGTCGGACCTGAAGTATTTCTCATATCTATGCTGGATTTGGCAGATGACATGGGGGATTTAGAGTAAGTCGAAGATGCACTGTTTCGTTTCCGGTATGGTTTGTCCTCCAATCTTAACGGATAGGAATGTGGCTGCTCATCCAAAATCCCTTCTTCTGTAACAATGGATTCAATGTAACATTACGCAATGGATTGAATTTAATGTAGCAAAGCAATATTACATTCTTCCAATAATATTTGCTACATGCATCTAAAATACCGTCTTTTTCTGCACATAATTTGGCTAAGCTTTAACCAAAAGTGCATACGTGATAAAGGACAACTCATGGGTTATTTTTCATTATTAAGATATCTAACTAGATTTGTCATTTAAAGTGCTTTCAATTTAAAAAAAAAACCATAATTATATAGAGATAAAGTACTTATCCATTTTAGTAGGACTTCATATAATAAACATATATCGATTTCCCGTCTTGGAAAAATTCCTTCTCGCAACAAAATAAGGTATTAAAAACGCCAAAAGCCAAATTCTAAATTGAAACTCAAATTTAACGTTGGAGATAATTAAATTTGTAAAGCCACCCCTTCTTCATTTTTTGAGAAGGGTTGTCAATTTGCAAGTTGGAACCTTGGACATGAAAAACGTTAAAGAGAGCAGAAACTTAATGTTCTCTGATATTAATATGTTGAAGTTCAGAAGTACTACCTAACATTAAGCAACATGCACGCTCCCCTGAAATCGTTTCTTAGACAGCAGCAATTAAATTGAAAGTCCTATTGAGTGTCTAGATGTACAGAAACTAAGTTTCTTAGACAGCAGCAATTAAATTGAAAGTCCTATTGAGTGTCTAGATGTACCCACTAACAATAAACAGTATTTAATGGTTTCACCTATACTATAAGATTAATGGTGATAGTTTAGCAGACAAAAAGTTAGCTTCAGTATTAGCTTATGTACTACATACGAAAGGAAGCTTTAGCTCTCTTTCTTCTACATGCAAGCAATATATGTTTTATAATGGTTACCTGAAAGAGGAAGTATTACTTTCCCAAATAACTCGTCGTCTCCAGTGGGATTGTAATTCCATGCACAGACTTCCAGCAGCTTTTCTTTCAGATCCTTCACGCTCACGTTGGGGTATACCATAGTTTGATTAAATTCCGGTTCTGAACACATGGGCACATGTCGTGTCCGTCTTTGGTTTTCCTCAACCCGTTCCGGGAATAGATAGCATACTATCCGGAAATAATACAGTTAGAATCGAATATATAATTTAAATTATGTGTTTTATCTATTGTAAATGGAGAATACATTCATTCCTATGCAAAATACATGTTGTATTTTGTATATATGTACGTATGAATAATATGCTACATGAATTACCACAATAAGGGTCGACTGGAACATGGTCCGTGCCATCCTCATTGAGTTGCTTTGATAATTTTACTTTAAGAACAGTTACGTATAATATGCTAGCTTTGGGGTCATGGCAGATTTGTAGGTGTATGTGGCCATTTGCATTTCGCTTAGTCCTTTGAGCTCTTTGAGAGGCAGCAGATGAGGACTTTCTACGAGGGAGGGCACGTTGAGGCTCCAGTAAATTCGGAGTGTCTACTTTTGTAGCGATATTGGGTGCAGAATTTCGTGGGTGGGGAAGACTGGGTAACAAGCGTGTGCCACTAGACATGCTTATGTCAGTGTACTGTGAAACTGATGAAGCTCTATGATGCCACCCTCCTCTTTTGTCAACTTCTGAAGTGGAAAGAGCAGAATGACGGCGGAAGGATTTCCCAACGTTGGAATCATCAACAACCAATAATGATTGATGATGAATAGAGCTTGTTGTTACTGATGTAATGGTGGCGATGGTGGAGGTCGATAGAGATTTGACAAAAGGTTCGCCATATGCTTCCTCTACTTTTTCATCAAGCTCAAAATCTGCACCTATTCAAAACAACAAAGTGAAAATACAATAGGTTAACGAGATCTCCAAATGAGGAATGTTCGTTGCTTCTCAGCACGTGTTAGTTGGGCATTATGGCAAATGGAATTTTTTAGCCAATTAGGCATTTCACTAGAGATATATGCTAACATTATGTACATGTAAGCAATTTGTATACAATAACACGTTATTTACTTGTCACAACTATTAACAATACCCCTTGTTTGCCAACGTATACTTTATAATTTCGATCCAGACGAAATAACATGAATTGCTTTTTAGCTCTTTGTCTAATGCCTTTCCATTCCTACTCAACTTTGACTGATTGCTGATAAATGAGTTTAGGAAATCAAACCGCCAGCAGTAGAGAATCAATATGAGCGTTACAGCTTTCATAAACACTTCGTTGTTATTCATTCTAAGATTCCATTGTTCAGTTGATAGTTGAGTGTGAAAGTATTTCACTATTCTGCTAGTGGTACATATTTACACACTGGTTACCTAAATCTATATACAACTATGTAATGTTTAAATCTTATGCAAGTTTTTTAATTCAGTGTGCGTAAATTCAACCATTCTTTGCCTAACGCCCTTTTGTGTCCTTTCCGCCCTTTTGCGTTGTTTGAATTGCCCGTGCAAACGAATCGGAATATACAAGGAAGCAAAAAAATGTTTAAAATGTAACATTACGGCACGATACGTGAATGTATGCTGTGCCCATCCATTCTTTTCAGTGAAGATTACACGATTGCTTAAAGGACTGCCCAAGATATGACGTTGGCAAATAAAAGTAAAATGAAACTGTGACATAAACTTACCCTCGGATCCGTGAAACATGGTAGTATCGGTTGACTGGGGATATGCTGACTTGCCCGGAACTGGGATCGTTGTTTCAGATCCTAAGGTACAAGAAGATGAATAAATGCCTTCCGCATGTCGACTTTTGTCACTTTCATTATCATCCGTAGTATCCTGCTGAGCCAGACAAATGGATTGTTCATCTGTTACAAGACTCCCCATGTCCGTTCCACAGTCACTTTGCCTCCTACCAAATTCATCGTCTCCAGTTTCCAATAACAGGGATTTTCCCGTGTGAATGTTATAGTCACTACACATGCCACAAAGAGAAATGTAACGTAGTTTTACAACCATCATTTATTTGATTCTACGTTAAGCGCATTTTACAACTCATTTATCATCTCCTGTGATAATTATTATAGAACTAAAATCTGACAGCCAAAAGCATATAACATACAAAAAATGTTGATATTATTGCGATTGCGACAGGAAGATACACACTGTAAAATATAGGAGCAATATTACACGGGCTTTACTGATAGCAGTTGTATCAAGTATTTACCTACGAATCACAACTTCAAACTCTTGCTTTGACAAGGAAGCTCTGAGAATAGAAGTGACCTCTTCAAACGTTTTGTTCCCTAAAGATTTTCCATCCCATTCAGCTACGATGTCGCCTGCAATTCAAGATAAATACAGTGACGATATAATTTCAGTATTTCATTTAATATTTAATGCATTTTAGCACCCTTTAGGATTGGTAAAATAATGTAGAGAGGTTTACTAAAAGACACTCAATTGTCGATTAGTTAAAAAGTGCTGGTAGTATAGTATCGTCATTTGCACATTGACTGTCATCTAAATGCAAATATAACGTTTAGCCAAGGTTCCAAATATACATACAACCTGGTTAGTGGTTATATTAAAAGCTAAACATGAAATCATTAAACAAGATTTCCATCATAGTGCATGAAAATGTCGTAAAGCCTTTGTTCGCCTAATGTTCGAGTGAATAAATAAAAGGCTTGAACTTGCGTTAAAACGTCAAATAACGTCTGAACTTATTAAATGGTAATTTTTGGTAGAGAAAGGAGTCCAAATAACTATTCATTTTGCAGCCGATTCCCTAAATCGTTTCAACTTCTCAAAAGAGCGTACCTTCATGAATTTCCCCGATATGCTCAACGAGTCCTCCGGGAAAGATTCTGGCCACATAAGCTGCAAGTTTGCCTCCAGTATCTGGTAATTCTTTACCACCAACAACTCTCATCCCAACCCCATTTCCACCAACCGATCGATCCTTTGGATCCCTACTGAGCCAATATCTTTTTACAGGAAACGGATATTTCTTCTGGGAACGATGAGCGTGTCGAGTCTAAAATATGAGAAAACATACACATTTACAACAAAAAATCAAGTGAACTACATTAGCGTAGTCATAAACTTATCAATGCTTTTTAAACTTGCGTCACGAATCATGCTACGAATATATTGTGATGAAAGAATTCTTATTTATAGCTTGAAGGTCAAGATAGCTAACTCGGTTACAGAGTTTTGAAAGCTACCCTACCTTGATTTCACTTTCAGCTCCTTATAAAATATATATATAGGGATACGTAAAAGATTGCTACTTGCTTACTAAGACGATGCACCTAAGATGTAAAACAACTGTGCGTTTAAAAAAGGTTTTGTCCTGATAAAAACCAATAAAACCCTTTTAGAATTCTTGTTATTGCATACAAAAACCTGTGGATAAATAAAATTCACACAAAGCTGTTCCATGCGATCAGAGGATGCCTACAACTTTTGAAATGCATTACTGTAAAAAGTAAAACTAAGTGGCTCAGGTGTTGTTGCAAAAGCACTATAGCTTCATCCTGTAAGTATAAATAACGCTTGGATACTTTCTTCCCAGCGCTTCTAACCTGTAAATGAAAATTTATAATTTATTTGCTTCCATGTAACAACTAAACAATATTCAGTCCATAAAAACGTCGGTTAAAAACCTTGTAAAATATCTCTTGTCCTGAGAACGGCGTGCCATTAAGAAATTCCAAATAAAAAAGGAAATGAATAGTTTCCTTTTATTTCATAAATTGTAATCCATAAAGGAAGGCATACGTCCTTAGAAAACTAGGAAAGCATCGTACTAGGATTCGATTAAGAATTTTACTCAGGCCAAGCTATCTGTTTTGGCAAATAAACTATAAACCCACATTAGTCGTTTGCTCCTAACTTGCTGAACCCTTTTTAGAATTTAGAACGATTACTTTTCTGTTCTCACTCTTACTTGGTCCCATAATTCATCTTATTCAATATGATTTTCTTAATTGCAAGCCCTTTCCTGTGCAATCTATCGCAACGTACCATGATACCATAAATTTAGCCCACAACCGTGCTACTAAATACTAATGCAGCCAAAAAATTTGTGTTTTAATTTGAATTTTAAGATGGAAGCACCTGCAAATTTTTTGGCAATGCTTGTAATGAAAAATATTTATGAACTTCATAATTTGTTTTACCTGAGACTTCCTGGTTGGTTGTGGTTTAGGCTGCGGTGGAAGCATTCGCTGTTCTTCATAGTCTGACAAATTAGCTGGAACAACTGGAACGAGACTTCGTGACCTGGAGGATCGTCTGCTTGGTGGATTGCTACTTCCTGGCGACGACGAATCCCATTGCGCTGTCCCTGGCTCTCTGGGATGTTGTTGTTGGACGATGGGGCTTTTGGCGACGTGAACATTAGATGCTCTCCTGTCTTGATCATTACCTCCCATCCTCCTTATCACTGGTGCACGGATGTGATGCTCCGTGTCATCTTTTGGAGCACCTTGATTTGACCTACCTATAATCATAAACTTCAAAGTCTGTCCAAGCATAATGCAATCTACAAAAGCGTACATTATCCAGACATCTAACAGGCACTGTAGGCAACGGCACCAAAGCACACAGGTAAAGTACATCATAATATGATAAGTTGATACATTGTTTTTTCATAGAAAAGGCATCAACAGCTTCCAAGAAACATGAGTGTGTTCTGGTTGACAAAGAGAGACATACAGAAAGAAGGAAGGAAACAAAGAGAAGAGACATCAAGTGATATATATATATATATAATGAAGACAGATGCATCAGTTTCGAAGTACAAGAAGTCAGAGAAGAAGAGTATAAATATAAGAGTAAAAACATAGATAGACAGAAACAGGGAAGTAGAGAGAAAATTATAGTAGTGTAAATCTTCTATGTTTGGAACAGTATTTTTTGTTTGTTTAAATTATACAACGCATGCTGCCCAATTTGAAACATGGAATTTGGTTGGAAAAATTTGTTGAATAAAATAGAACTAATGAAGATATTCGATAGTGGACAGTTTTTTAGCAGTATCATGCAGAACCAATGATTGCTGCTCCGATTACGTGGAGAATCCTAATAATGTGTTATATATGTTTGTGACGTTGTCGTTTATAACAACAAAATATAAATCGGAATGGGCGAAAAAGAATCATTTACATAAAGAGATCCACATTACTAAAATTGCTGAAGTTTACATGTCGTACCACAGTACGGATTCCATGGTGGGTGTGTTTCCATCTGCATCCAAGGGTAGTAGATATTTATATATAAAATAATAATGAAATTAGATTTTGAAGAGTGAAGGTTTCTTATGTACTAGTAATGCTAATGCTACTTAATGAATGAAAAAAAACTGTAACTGAAAATAATGCAATAATATAACAAAGGAAGTTTTGATAACCGGAAGAAGACTTTTAGTTTGTGTGAATGCATAAAATTCATGTTATGTTTGATGTTTCTGTCATTTGTCGTAAACACACGTTGATATGTAAATGATAAATCATACAATCACAAATTTGATAATTTCAATGAATTACGAATCCCTTTTTAATAATCATGACTGTTTTTTGAAAAATGAAATATCAGGTCTTTATATGCCAGAAGTCATTTAACGATAGATATATATATGTATATATAGTTTTTCTAGTTTTATATATATAATGACATGCAAACACCTTAACTCTTAACTTCTCCATTACCGTGATATTTTTTGTATTCAATAATAATGATCTATGTATATTTTATGGAGGATTATTAGCATACATATAGAGACCCACAACGATAACAATGAGAGGTTATTACAGATAATATGTTGAGAACCATATTTGCATTTTTTGGTACTAATTATTATTATTATTACTTAGCGATCAACGGTAATATATCTCTAGCCTGTAATGAAGTCAATTTTCAACACTCCTAGTTTGTAAAACTATTTTTTTTATTTTTTTCAGTTCATGCATTCGATTTTTTAAAACTCCTCATCATCATCATCATCAACAACAACAACAATATTGATTTTTGGCGGTGGAATCAATATATATTATAGTAATCATCATTTTTTTACACTACACACTAAATATATATATTAGACTAGTTTATTAACCGTATTTTACGTGTCAAGTTTTATTTAGCAAACCGTAACTCCAATCGCAAGAAGTGGTAGTAGTAGCAGCAGCTTCAAAGCAGTAAGTTTTTTGTGTTCCTCATAATATGTACTATTTTTATTATTACTATTTAAATATGTCATTGGTACGCTACTCACACCCTAAATGAGCTAATTATTTATTAGTAAGTCCATCCTATAAACTAGTTGTTATTCAAAGTAAACATGGAGCCATCCTACTTTCTGCGCTGGCAATTTTTAACTTAGTTTTCCTACTAAATAGGATTAATATAATTAGTAATTAAATAATTTACCTCTTTCTTCAACAAACCTTTAAGCATCTTCAGTACAGAATAACGATCGTTTAAATGACCTCAGAACATATAGAAGGAGGTAGTTGCATATATTATCGTTCATGTACAATTTTATGTAGCTCTGTTATATGAAAACTCTCACAATTAAAACACAATACAAAGGAAAGTGTCGTGAAACAGAAAATTTATGTAATGTGCACATTTACACGCAGTACTAATCGATAGATAGCAATACCCAAGTTACTAGTCGTGTTATGCAGTAGTGCTAATAATTTCATGCAATACCGTCAACAGTTCTAATGAAGAAACTAAGAACGTCAACATCACAGCAAAGAAAATACTACGTTAAGTAGCTCTAAATAAATTTCTAGCAATGTGTGAAGATATTTTATCATTTTAGTTAATCGTAAGCAGATTTGGTCATGTGATCAGAATTCAGAGATTGAAGTTGTGATTGATTACAGTCGATTTAGCGTGAACTTTTCTATTAATAGCATTTATAAATGTTGCAAGCACATGCCTCGTGAATTGACTGGAAATTCAACATTAAAGCGTCGTATTCGGCATAGGTTGCACATATACATAATATTAGACAAAGAATCAGCTGTTCATGTGCATAGTTTCCAAAACTCATGCTTGTTCAATTCAAAACTTTAAAATGAAAAAGAACACCAACTGTGGCACGTCTAACTTCAGCTAAAAATTCTAATATATATTGATTCTATTATTGCGATGGCATATGACTTTCTTATATGGTTGGGGAAGACTTTATCCATATTACTAGTATATTTTTATTGGTATGTAACTACCTACATATCATATTCCTTACTAATGTTTCGGTAGCAAATTTAAACATGGAATTGTTTGTTGTATTTGCCAATACCTTATACTTTTGATACCTTTTAACTG
>JAHZNG010003596.1:0-10164 GCA_027744375.1 Orchesellides sinensis
TTTTGTATTTCAGCCTTTTAGAATTCAAACCTTAGTATGTAAATATAACCATTGCAAATATTGAGGAAGATTCGTTTTGATAAGGAAAAATGCTTTGTCTGCGGTCCAAACCTTTTCCTATCTTTTCCCCTTCTTTGTATATGTTTATAGCTAAATTTTGTTCTGAAGAATTATTGCAGAAAAAATGTTATGTAGCTTTCATTTTTGCAGCAACGCTTTATAAAACTTTCTTATACTGCAACTGCATTTTGTTTTTCATATTGTGAAAGTGGATGCCAAAGAAATCTTGGTTAAACGGCCCTTTTTTACATCCGTATGCATAATGTGCTTGTTTGTTTGTATGTATACACAGAGCCCGTCATTCATCTCGTATTATACCATGTGCCAAAAATACAAGAGGCACTACTTAATGTTGGATAGGAGTGGTCTTATAGAAGTGCTACTGCAGGAACAAAATACTACTTGAGAGCGGGGACTCCAGTATATTTTAGTGATATTTGGGCAACTTTATGGATGGGAACTTCATATATATTGGTAATCCTGATGGGATCTTCGTCGTTGTCTACTTTCTCTCATACATGTATATTATACCTTATAAGGTTGGCATACTTTATTCAAGCCTTGTTTAAGATTCAAGATGTTATGATGGTATTCTACTTTGTCCTCAGTTTCTTCTTCTTCGAGACATGGAGACCCTATAACAGTAACTCTTACCTAAAAGTGACGACTAGTGTCTCCTCTCCTGGTGCGTCTCGTATACTTTGTTCACGTAAAGAAGGGACTCTGTAAGAGTAGAAGTGAATATTACAACTCACAGGCCATGTCAAGTCCACAGTGTGTAACAGTGAACCAAAACCAAACTGTGGACTTTATTTACCTTGTATTTGTATAGTACAAAGTAATGGAGAAAGTAGACAAGAACAAGAGATGAAGACTGAGGAAAGTGAGCTGAAACTGGAAGTAGAGAATGCTAAAGGCCATGATTTTGCCATGCACATACAACTATTGCTATGCCACGGTCTACTTATTTTTTACCGATGTCGATATTACATTTGATAGGTACACATGCCACCGTGTACCTTTTATTGTTCTAAGAAAATATACAAAAAAATTCTTGGCAAACCACCCATTGGGTTTGTTCATTGCTCTCAACCACTACGAAAGAAGAAAGACAACCAGAGAGCTGCACCAGAAGGAAAGACTTACCTTGACTGCAGTTAAGAGGGTAAACGATGGGTAATTTTTTGGCGTTTTTTCGTCGATCTTTTCTGTTTTTTAGAAAAATGTAGAAGACCAGGCGAGCAGAGACTATTAAGGTTTAGTGGTTTGCGCATATATGCGTATGTACTTATGTACATACGACGCACACAAACTCATTCTGGAAAAGATAGAAAAAAGGTTTGGACCGCAGACAAAGCATTTTTCCTTATCAAAACGAATCTTCCTCAATATTTGCAATGGTTATATTTACATACTAAGGTTTGAATTCTAAAAGGCTGAAATACAAAAGCTAACAGAAAGTTATGGGAATTTCCAAAAACTCAAACAAGGAATTTCATGGATGAATGACAATCAGACAATAACTACATTTTACACACATGCACATAATTCATATACGGCATTTGCATGTCAATTTACATTTTCTTCTTCACTTAAGCTAGTCACTTTCGTCAAAGTAACTTTCAATCCATCTATTGTTTTCTTTACATGACATGTCAAATCCCACACTAAGCCAGACGTAAGGAGGAAATAAGTCGACAAACTAAATGAAGTCATGCCAGAACTACATATGGTATTATCACCATTGCCTATTTACAATCTTCACTACGATATAATAATGCCAGTGTCGAGGGTCGGCGGACAAAAATAATAACGTAGCTAACTCTATTATAGCACAAGGAGAAAAAGGAGCTGTTTACAAGATGAAAAAGATAATATAGCTCTCTCATTTGGAAAATATGTGGTACTTGTTTTCAATACTACTCTACCCCGCATCCGTGTTGTAAGCCTTCATGTAGTTTTTAAAAACTCAGCTTGGTATAACCCCTTCTTTCTTTCTTTCTTTGTAACTCTTTATTTCATACTGAGAGATAGACAGGGCAGCATATAGGAGCATATATTATGTGGAAGTATCATATCTTACCAATCCAAAGCAGCATGACAAGTAACTATCCATCTCTTCATCTAGTCATGTGTCTATAATAAAATTATGACGACTTTTTGACTCCAGTCGGATTATATCGTGACATATTATTATATGAAAATCATTTCATTGAGAAAGAAAAATACTTCCCCTTCAAAAAAGCTATATTCTCCTCTTTCTGGACGTATAAGATTCTAAGACCTACATGATAGTGTATTATTTTCGCCTGGATGTGCCCATGTTTTATTGCATTAGTAGAATGATGAGATGATATTTTGTCAGCTTGCATTGTATGCATGCATTACTAGACAAGGAAACAGGAACAAAGATGGGAAGAAACTGAGAAACAAAAAATTCATTCTCTCCGCTCTATTTCCCTTATATCCTTTTCGATGCAGCCCCTGATAAACACACAGCATACGCAGCAGCAAAATTTTTATACAAAAATACACATCTTATGGTTAGTACCTCATACAAGCTTAGCAGCACATTTTTGTCCTTGTTTTGTGATGATCATATTAAGTTAATATACACATGCGACAATAAAGGCCTCTGTTCTATTAGGGAGTTGGTGAAAGCAAGACGAAGGAAGGATGTGTGTGGATATCATTTAAACTATGAACGCAACGCTGGCAGTATGGATATCAAAAAGAGAAACGTAAGATATAAGTTTCTTCTTTAGATCGCACATTTTTTGTTTATATGTATTCTTGTTTCCCTCTTTCCCTTTGACATTACTTACTTAGCCATTTGCTGTGCATCTACTTTCTCTCCATGTGTCCATATTCATCCACAAAATCCAATGTGTCGCATGGAATGCCAATCCTTTAATACTCACCGTATGTTGGTCTTTTCACTCTGACTTTATTTTCTCCCCGAAAAAACTGCCTTTACCACTATGTATAATATCATCATGTATTCATGTAATGAATGTTAGGTACATAAGCATATAAAATACTGTATACAACTCGCTTGACTTATATAGAAAGTACATGTGAATAAATAGGTACTTACAATGTGCATGTCTTCCTTTTCCTACTTTGTTCTTCTTGAACACTACCCGGTTATTACTTAGAGTATACATATGCAGACTTATTGCGTCCTCATGTTGCACTGGGAATTCACAATTCAGCAAATTATGGGCGTTTCATTTTCCATTTAATATTATCAGCATTTTTCTCTTTTCTTTTTGTTCAGTTTCTCTTGTTGGTTGATTCCGTTTTTCCTGTGATGCAATGTATATTAGATTGCTGGCAAGGGAAATAGCAATCGGGAGATTTGTACAACACAACAAAAATAGGAATATCCACTACTATATAGGCATCATGTGCACATGCATTTTCTCTATGTTATACACTATATGTGTTATCAACAATTCAAGAATACTATTTTTACAAAAATATAATTCTGCATACACCCAGTGAAATCAACAAGCATGATCACGAGGAAACAAAATGAAAAGCGTGGCCGTAAGTAGTAAACATTCATTTTGCCTGAGCTGCAATGAACATTTCACCATCATCTCTCCTTCAAAACGTGTACCGGAAATTTTTCATGCTTCCTTGTAGCGACGTTGATGACGATGGGCTTATAACTACATTTCCTATTCTGGCAAAAACATCTACGAGTGTACTTTAAGCATGTACGGATAAAATAGAGACGGAAAAGCAACGAAATTAAATGAAGTTTATCATCATTATGCATCCATGAAATGCGTCTTATCTAGTTTTCACTTCTCTATTATGTATTATTTTTATGTTATTACACATGATTAGAATTCCGAGAATACAGATTGCTACTAGTATTACTAAGAAAAGGTATGAAATGTTTACTTCTACAGTCGCTTTATTTTTTGGCTTACAAGAATTTACAATAATTTTTTATTCAAGATTCAAATGTAGTATTTGTTAATGCACTTAACGTATAATATGCTTAACCTCAGTAAAAGCTGATCGTGATGAGTTAAAATGAAAAAATTGATCAAACTATCAATAATATATGGCTTTAACAAATAACTTACTTTTTTGTGTGCATAACAAGAGGGAAAATATACGTAATACGACAAACGCAGGAAAACAATTTTCACTTTTATGTCATTTAGAAATGTCTATTAATTATTATGATGCGTAAGCATGCATGCATGCATACCAAAAAACCGAAGAGTCATGACTTTGTTTAATGATCACTAAAAACTCATTCATTTCTTTATTGTCATTTGGAATTTTTACATGTTCTTTTTTACTACAAATGATTAAAGCAGAAAATGGTGCCTACGTATAATCCTCTTTGTATAATGAAATGGATGGGCTTAAAGATAAAATGAATGCTTTATAAGGGAATAGTAAAAATTTATAAGGGAATGTGTACTATATATCTTTAACCACATAAAAGATCAAATATGTACTTCGATTTTGTGACTAGAGGGGCTTACATTCCCTACTCAAGTTTTTCATATCCTAATGATTTTCAATGAGCACGCAAAAACTTCATTGCGAAATTCATATTAAGCGGAATCCGAGATAGGATCCTCACGTGGCAATATAAATTCCATTCGTAAAAATTGTCTCGGCTTATATGGTTGCCCATTCGCGTAAATAAAATTTCAGAAACTACTTAAACCGAACCCCAACTTCCCAACAGTGAAAGTAGTTGGAACCATAAAATTCTAATTTATTAATTGTTTTCAAAAATGGCATATTAATACAAAACTGAGATGATTTACGGAACATAAATTTGTAAACATTCATAATCCATTTTTATATTTTGAAAGAATTCAATTCACTTTCATTCATTTCCTCCAACCTAATCTCAGTAATGCATAATAAAATAGAAGCAAAATAGATAGCAAAAGAGGCATACGAGAATGAGATAAATATAATTTTATATGTAAAAAATATTACCACATGAAGTTTATTAGAATATAGGATCGACAACTTTCTCTGAGCAACTACAAGAGATCTGTCTATCAGTTATGTTTTCTATGTCTGTTTGTGAACACGACATAAAAACGAAATCCACATGGACGTTTTATATGGTTATCTTATTGTTCATAAAGTGAGACATAAAATTTATGATACAAAATAGGCAAAGTCATTTCTTCCTCTGTTGTGCAAGTAGCTATATTACTAGCAGTAGTAGCATTTCAATGGGTAGCCTTATTATTCTTTATTGATGGTGTGGCAGTACGCTGCAATATTACGTGTGTAGTAGGACACTAAAAAACCTTCGCTTCTCCTAACGTAATCCATATATACTCCTCGTTTTCATCTTCATTGCAATACTATATATCACTTTATGCCTCCCACATTTTCTTCTCAATTCACATTTATCCACTTTTGTACAAATATAGACAGAAGTCAGGACAGCTCCATGAACTCGAGCAAAATATTAAGTAAATGAAAAACGAATATATATAGACAGATTCATAAAAGTACAAAAGGTTAGTTCTCAAATCGACTTACATCCACCCAGAAAAGATCCTTTTAACAACTTTATATTACCAACCTTATACATTACAAACACAGTGAAATAATATGCACGATGGGTGCTATTGTATATGAAAGTAGTTATAGGTTTTATGTATATGCTTACCAGACTAAACGATATGACTGTATGTATGCAAGTATATTAGGTTAAACGAATGATAATTTCATTCTTCTTGTCTTGACAAAAATCCTCACATTCATCAGCCACATATACTTTCAAAACCAATACATGTAACCGGTGTGCGTCTCCCTTTCTTATATACTATTACAACTGCGTATCATTTCCAGAAGATCCATCCGAAAAATGTTCCTTTTCCCGGAGAGCATCGACTCCCCAGTGTGAGTGAATAAAATGCTCACAAAACCGACCCCATATGAGCAAAAATAAAAAGTATATACCTTTGTGGATTCTTGTCTTTCTCTCTTACCGTAAGTTGGGATATTATGCTTTACGTCTGTACTTTTAGATTCACTTGCATAAAATGCCAAAGTATTATATTATTTCAGTTTTTCTGAGCCAGCATTTCCGCATCTGCAGCAGAAAAGACGAGTGTGACAGGGTATATGAGAATAACACATATACACAAATACATTTATATCTATCTGGTGCATTGGGGGCTATCTTATACGAAGAAAAGAAGGAACTGATACGATGTTCGGAAAAGGATATTATGTTGTTCATTTGAATATTCACAACTAATATGAATGATGTCCGTTTTATCTAACAGATACATACGCATACACAAAATACACATTGATTCAAACAGTTAGTCCATTCCGTTTTTATCTGATACCGTGTATCTTGTCTGTCGGTCTGCCTTCCAACAATGGAGTGAGTCAGTGAACTACACTACACACGATATAAATGTTACAAAGAAAGTACAACTACAGCCCATTTTACTTTACTAGACAAGTCAACCCGAAACTACTACTATCCACTCTATTATGCTGTTCAAGTTAAGCCATCAGCCTTCATCTTGTATATTTTGGTGAAAAAATAAACACAACAATAAATATATGAAAACGTCACCATAATAAATGTACTCCAAGTATACAAAAATGAATGCCGTGAATATGAGCAGCAAATCTTTTCTCTCGTTTGTAACAAGTCCGTTGAAGCCGCCCACTTACTTTCTTTTCCCTTTCTGTGAGTTTATCAACTTCACATAAATATTGCCTTTCACAGGATATGAAAAAAAGTAGAAAGGAACATGGGACTGCGTGTGTAATTTATGTGTAGATCGCTTACAATCACATAAATGTAAATCCAGTGTTGTCCTTATTAAAAACTATTGCTATGTAGCAATCATCTACAAAATTAATGGAAACAGCCTATTTAAGTAGTCTTACGCAAGTCTAGAATTCGGCTATTTGTAAACGGCATCTTGTAATCTGAATCCTGTGAATCTCTACTAAGCCATGTTGCGCATTATGTATCATTGCTGTTATTTTACATTTTGTTCAAGTTTCCTTTCTAATCGATTTGAATACAATTAATTTGTTGCGGTTTCAATATCCGTAACGAGTATCCTCCAAAACCAACTTAAGTTATTGTAGTCTGACCTGGAAGGCAAGTGGACCTACTTTGCCTTTACTCACTAGTTTTATGAATACACTAGATATGGGATGAAATATGAGAAGATTGGATTCAGAATCTCCTCAATATTTTACTCCTCCAGCATATACATGCACGAATTATATTATTTCCTCTTTTCTTTCATGTTCGATGGCTGGTATTGCCAATAGAGCTGCTGTTGTTCGTATGGACCTTCTGCCAATGTCAAGTCAAAAGGAAAGGCCCATACACATGTGTGTGTGTAAGTTGACGAGAACCAACAAGTTTCCCACTTCACCACCACCGCTATTGTTCATTTAGACCTACTGAATCTTAACCATTATTTTTCCTATAGCTTCTTTAACAGTTTTACTTTGGACTCAACTAAAAATCGGTTTCTGTGTTAGTACGTACCTCCAAATTACTCCCTAAACCATTCAGTGCTGGCATTCTACTCAGAACAAAGATAATTTTACAAAAAACATCCGCCTCCTGCACCCTTTAAAAACCTAAGATGAAAGAAAGCAAAATCATATACAGGCGGCATTCAACTAATATCGCAGCATCAGCCTGTGCTGTCATGTTTACTTCTACATAAAACATCTTTTTTATTAAAAGACAATGAATATCATACGCACTGACAAAATATTGCTTTCCAACCGTTTCTCCTCTGCTCCTCTTGTATTTACTTTCCCTTTCTTCTTAGATAGTAAAAGAATGAACGATAAAAAATGTTGACTTTATTCATAGTACAATAGCGAGGCATTTTGCACTGGTAATAAAAAGAGTCATTAAAACAGTGCAAATTTCTCTTCCTATTCACTTGTCTGTCAAAAAAGGGAGTCGTCACATCAAAATTTTAATGTCACTTAACGAGCGTCCCTTTCTATTCCACTACTGCAAAATATCCCAGAGCCAAAATGTAATGTGTTTTGTGTAAAATCCTCCAGTTTTCAGTCATGCATGATGTTATTGTAGGCGCTCTAAAAATACCAGCTCACTATGGGTGCATTACCAAACCAAACCCACTGTATTTATTTAAGGATGGGGATTCCAAGAACAAGAGTAAGTACCAACTGAATAATGCTCACATGGCTCCCTCCGTACTTCACATCTTTTGAAATGTTATTTTGTCTCTCTCAGAAGTGAATGAGTGGCATTCATAAAACTGAGATATGATGACATAATATTACAAAGAATTATGTCCAACATTTTGCAAGGACATTTTATACATACGTAAGATGCAATGCGAATGCGAGCTTGTCCCCTTCTTCATATTAGTCTATTTTCCTTTTTTACAATTATCAGTTATAAGCATCTAAACACACGAAGTAGACATGTTGGAAAGCATAATAATTTTTTTTGGCTTTGACAGTGGTAATAATTGTAGTAAAAAATAGATGACGAGTCCCTTGGTCCTCTTTTCTTTCCCCCCTATTTTATTTCTCTGTACACGAATGAACATTTATGAGCTCTTTTGCTAGATGCTTTGTTTGCAATTTTTTTCTTATAAAAACACTGACGGTCCCCCTTTTCTCTCCAAGTTTATTCTTTGCTTATGACAGTAGTACTCCTTGTATTATATGAGCACATAGAAGTAAAAGGGATCATAGAAGAGTAAACACATTCAGCCCATAGCCCTTTTTTTAGTATTTTGGCAATAATGCGAAAATTCATGGGCTCTCTCGTCTTATATGTCAGCTTGAGCTCAAAGCTTTGGCTTCTTTCCCGTCAAAGTTCGTAAAAGTCGGCATGACTCCTCTCCCTCATCTACAACTTTTTTCCTGCATATATTCCTCCTGATTGTCGCTGTCAAACAAAAAAAAACAAACAGTTTTTTGAAAGCCCTTTCGCGTATAGATGGATACTTTGGTAGAAAAGGAATAAAAATGTTTTTGCAAGTATTGAGCACAATAATAAAACCATGAATATGTACACATCCATATAAAAACCTCGTAAACCAGTCTGCAATCTCTTCTTTTCTTTATTTTCTAGTTTACTACGTTTGCTGCTGTGCCTTTGTTCCTTATCAGATCACATCACAATTCTCCGGCTTGGATCAATTTCTCTCTTCCTCGGTTTTAAATGCTTGTAGTCTGTACGACAACTCCTTGTGGTAGTGGGAATGCTTGTCACTGGAATAAAATAGTACTGTTTTGTAGAGCAGTGAATGTAGTCAGTCATTCATGAAGTCGTAACACCGATGAATGATGTCGATGTTGATCTGTTGACAAATTCCTCCTTTCTCTATTGTTGTGTTTCTCTTCATCCCATTCAACATGATCGTATCACATAAACATACTTAAAACTTTATCACATCAGTTATATAGACGACAAACCGATGAATTACAAGACAGAAAGTCAAGTCTTTTGCTTTGTGGGTGCAGAGCAAAAGCAGCGCAGTGATGCGAATTATCACTTTTTTATTTTCACATGGCTCATCAAGACATTAAGTGTGCTCAACTAATAAAAGTTTTTACTTTTCAATATCATTTTTTGGAATGGAGCTGTAAATTGGATGACAGGCAATCAGGCGATATTAGAGGCAGTCATCAGGGTAATGAAAAAGAGGGCCTTTGATAAACATCGAATTGATTAGTACATTCTCTGGTTCTTGGATCAGTTTTATTATGTCTGGGTCCTAGTTCTGATGCCAAACACTGTACCATCGGATGCAGATAGAATCTTTGCATTACTGCGCAAGTAGAAGATAGAAAAACCTCCAATATACTGCTATATGTTCAACAATCATATCATCTTTCTATTTTTGTACAAACTTGTGGACGTCCCTTTACATATGAGAAAGCTCCACTGCACATTTTGAACGCATCGTTTTCTTATTTCATGACTTTCTCCTTTATGTCGCTAGAACTACAAATGATTAGTGGTTAAAATTATTAATCACGGAGCCCATGGTTGACATTGAAATTAAAAATCTTTTAATTTTCTCGAGCTTTCGACAGTAAACCTCTGTCTTCCTC
>JAHZNG010003597.1:0-11492 GCA_027744375.1 Orchesellides sinensis
GTTTTTTGACAAAATTCTCAGTTTGACTAGAAAAGTAGAGACTTGCTCTCTAACTTTTGTTTGCACACTGCTGATTGTGTTATGAATACCCAATCCAATTCCAATGACTCTTGAGAAAAAAAGTGAAGAATAAGTTTGTATGCATTTAGCATCATTCATCCGTTTAGATCAAGTCGTATTGAACTTGGGGCTTGGTCCGGTCCTCCGCTTCAAAAAAGCTTTTCCTTTGTTGGGGAAGTGGGTTTCGATTTTGCATGTAAATATGTTGTAATGGAGAGCATATTGGATAGGAGGGTTTGTACCAATATTAATTGATACCGCTGTTTCTTTAACTTATGTAATATGTAACTTATGCTTACTTTTCAGGTAAAATTTAGTTCATTGACCAGGAGAGACGTTGTGGTGACCTTGTATTTTATTTTACATGTTGTTGTAGGGTAAGGAATAGGTACTTACATACGTAAACAATATGTAATTATTAGACAGACAGGAAGTGAGAAACCCTTTTGAGTAAATATGCAATGCATCACTATCAACCCAAGAGCACTTGACTCATTTCAGCTTTCCCCTCGAAAAAGAGATCCATTACAAGATTTATTATAGAAACGCATGTATTATATACATATCTTTGGACAACAACTTTTTTAAATGTATATGGGATTTGTATGTGTCATCCACAAAATAAAATGTACGTTAATTTAAATGGCTACAGTTGAATTGAAAAATAACTGCTGAATTCCATGCTTTATCAATGTTGTTGTCTTTTGCTTATTTGTACGCCAATGCCACAGTACTAAAACTGACATTTTATTAAAAAATGTGAAGATAGTAATACTACGAACATACGTCAAAGTAGATTGGTAGTTTGCGTTGCTGGTTTACTGAATTCGGATAGGAAAATTGTTGTCGGGCTTGAAGGGGCATATGTAGTAAAAACGAAATGTGTTTGCTCTCAAGTTTCAATACACTCGTGAATCTCGATCAAGATATAAAAATATTTTAAAACTGGATCAAATGAACAAATGGATAAAGTGTTGGCTGGTAGAAAATGTAACATAATCGCTTTTTATGGTAAGCAGTAATTTAAGGCGGAATAGCTTGCTAATTCGCGGATTTTTATGTAATGTACATAAAAATATTAGCACAATGATGAGATTAAACACAGGGTAGACTTTACTTTAGACATGAACTTTCTTTTAGTTTTTATTGCGTTTCATCATGTTTAATTTTTTATTTCATCCCAAATTTTATTTACTCGTTATGTCATCCATCATACAGTGAAAGCACCATAATGTCTGTCTCGGCTAACATAATACATTAAACTTAATAAACTACAGTTAAATTGACAATAAAATACCTGCTTTGGCATATTTTAATTTCTAAGATTAATTACAACAATACATACTTGTGCCAGGTGTAACGCGGTTATTTGTACGCCAATCTAACTTCTCTACAATATACGAACAGCTCTACAGGACAGGAGAATAATCAAACAAGTCCCTGTGGAGGTTAGGTCTGNCTTTGGCATATTTTAATTTCTAAGATTAATTACAACAATACATACTTGTGCCAGGTGTAACGCGGTTATTTGTACGCCAATCTAACTTCTCTACAATATACGAACAGCTCTACAGGACAGGAGAATAATCAAACAAGTCCCTGTGGAGGTTAGGTCTGAGGAAACAAATAAGCATCTAACTTAAATTGACAGGAAATGAGTTGCTGTAATAAAATTTTTCTGCATATGTCAACGTTGATAAGTGCACAGATTTTGAAGTCTAGCTATATGGCCTTTGTGTATTTAAGCTTACTATAATTAGCATTGCAATTAATTATGGAAATCACACAATCTTTTTTAAGTACACACCATTTAATCACATAATTAGAGAGTCGACAGTGTATTTAGCTATTTAAGCTTTTTACAACCCAGTCGTATATTTCAGTTTCCAAAAGTCTTTCGAAAAGGCTGGCTGTGTTTTAGCAAGAATTGTAATATAGCGGATAGCGTTTACTTACTATCGCTGTAATTAATTTAAAATGTGAGGAGGCTAGAGAGGAATTGCAGTTAACATGTTAGTGTTTGGTAAATTTGAAATTACATTATACATCTAACCTTATACCTAGAATTATCTTATCTAGACCAACACAGATAAGTAGAGGTAATGTAATACTAATATATTTAAAGCAGTATAGCTTTTTTACTTATCATTACAATTTGGCTGACATATTAACAATCCATGCAATATTCCTCCCAAAATTTCCTTTCAAAATCCAAAAAGAAAGTAAATCATTTTCCTTTAAAATATTCTAAGTGAACATTTGGCCATTTTTCGGTTAAATTCCTCTTAACACACTTAAATATCTATTTTACTGGCAGAAAGTTTCCTTTTGACTTTTCTCCACACACTTACGTGTTCACATTGCATGTCATGCAAATGCGGAGAGAATACGCAAAAGCAAAACAACAAATACATTTCTCCTTTCCATTCTTCTTCCTCTTTCTAACACGCACTTGAGGAAACAACATAATAATAGTCGGTCTCTTCCCCTAAATGTACATCAATGCATTTATAGTTCATATGCATAAAGAGTCCGTCCATAATATCCATGGAGTAATTACAACTTCCATGAATTTCTCATCATCAGATCAAAGTACGCATCGTGGTCGATCGATGCACTGACGCCGGTGTAGTAGTCCAGAAACTCGTCGTATGTTACCTGGAACGGTCAACAAAAACAAATTTAGATTAGCGTACCATGTAAACAACATACGAGAGCTTTCTCCAGTGATAACTTTCTCCTTTCAATTTAAACATTAAATTTGTGATCGATCCTCTTAAAAGTTTAACTGATACTGAAGTATTTATCTAGTGACACCCTCAAAATAGTAATATTCTGCAGTAGTTATGTTATGTTACGGACATTTGCGGGTTACACAAAGGTATTTCTTTATGCATGTGCTTTGTATTGAAGTGACAGCTATTTGTTACAGGATGAGCTACATGTACATAATGGGAGAGGAGAAAGGACAAGAGAGAATTGATACGGAGCGTAGAATAAAAGAGTAAAGAGGATGTGGGAATTACATTATGCATGCAAAGCTGAAAAGCGATAAGTGAAACACGAACGAAAAACTTTTGAGTTAGCCATATATAGATATACACGTGTTCGCTTATAGATTTGGTATATCGATAAGCTGTATAACATGGAGCAATTACAGGGATACTGAAAGCTTTAAAATATACGTGTTTGGTTTGGAAAGCGATAGACCGATACAGATTGAGACAGTGATAAAGAATAAGGACAAGTGTACATCAGCATGGGGAGAATTAGTTCATGTTTTTTTATTTAAAGTACCTTTCCATCGACTACTCCGTTCTCCTCAAAATTTTTCAGGAATCTCGTCAAAATTTGTTGCTCAGTCTCTTCACCACTTAAATAGCGTGGATTGGTCTTGACACTGTAGACATGCTTCAAGTCATCCACGGTCACAACTCCGTCACCAGTCCGATCCAGTTTTTTAAATGCTTGCTCAATCAGTTTCTTGCGATTGCTATTTAATGGTGGCTATGCAAATATTTAAAATACATAATATGTAATCATGAACTTATTAATATTTTAATGCATTCTCTGCATTGGTTTGCATACCCTAACTTGCAGAAGAAACTCGTTGATGCTGACACTACCACTGCCATCCTTGTCAAAAGTCTTGAAAAGTTGTTTTAGCTCTTCTTTATTCAGACGCATACCTGTGTCATTCATGCCTTCCTCAAACTCCTCAAAATTTAAAGACTTATTCCCATCATCGTCCATCCTTCGGAATATCCTTTAAGATTCCATAGGCACAACAATAGGCACAGTATTAACACATACGGGAACAATATCAGGTGTTGAAGCAATCTTTTATGAAGTAATTAATATTTACATAAAAAACAACCAAGCGTGTTGTTTATTGTCTCACCTTCCCAGTCCAATAATTCCTGTGGAGCCCCTTGCCAAGCAGAGTAGCCTGAGCTTCTCCACAGGGTCATTTGTATTGTTGGCTTCATGTCGGGCTTTTGACATCATCTCCTCTTCGTTCCGGGTCATGGAGGTCCGGGGCCGTTGCATCTGTCAAGAAGACAGTCAAACTGTTACTAATTTCAACTTTACCCAATCACACCCAATTTATTGACACACTGATCTACTAAGTAACTTAATGGTATTATGCTTTACACAAAATATTACAAGGGTAAATATATGGCATATATATAAAAATTGATTTTTTATGTTCTAACTCGTCTCATTGTGTCTGCCGGTGTGAAGTGAACACAATAAAAAAGCACCAAGACTTTGTTTTCTTTTTTATGATGTGACACGACAAGTCGACAGCCTATTTTGACAGGCTGGCAGGGAAAGTAGAATTGATGTTTGTCGACACCAATATAATGGCTGGTAGTGAGAATATATATCTAAGAAATATCTTTCAAAGGCTCTGTATTACACTAGCTTTGTTTGCCTTCTAAGTGAAATGGCTATAGAAATACACTTGGGTTAAAACCCAATACTTATTTTTGCAAGACTATTGGAAACGCAACGTTGTCTGATGTCTGCTGGACAAAAGTGGAGATTGGCAATGAGGATAGTAGGAAAAAGGAAAGGATGGCATGTTACGTAATATCAAAGAAGCACACATGGGTAAATACACGTTGTATTGTGTATACCACCCAAATAATATGGATACCTACTTCTCCAGACGCTTTTAGAAAGACTGGAGCATGCAAGTAACTTATGGAAAGGTATCATTTGGCAGAATGCAAAAAGAGATACAATGTAAAAGTTGTTTTTGCAGAAGAGTTGAGTTTGCATCATACAACCAAAATATTTTTTACCATTTCACTGCATCAGAATCGAAGTGAAAGAGACGACGGAAGGAGCATGCGAGCTGATGGTAAATAGGTATTGCAGAGGAACAAAAAAAACAAGTTGCCGGTTAGATTGAGATATAGGTATACATAGGCATACACACAGAAAGTAGAGCAATGAGTCAGAAGTCTTTGCCAAGAATCCATGAAATGCAATTAGGAAGAAAGAGGATTTGGACAGAGTAACATTTGTTTGACATTGCATGAAAACAAGTTAATTGCTCTTTGGCATCATATCAGTCAATTTTTATCTAACATGATTATTACTGGAATATATGGGCTGTTTATGTGAGTTTGGTAAGAGTGTTGTTGTAAAAGAGTAATTGTTTGCTAAAGGCTATTAAAGATTAAGGAACAACCATAAAACGGTGTTTGATGAAATATCATCAAAATTAACAGAAGGGTCGGTTATGATAATAATATAGGGACTGGCAGGATTATAATGAAGTACGTCTTTTATGTTGCCATTCTTTTTAGCGTGATTTTGGGTAGGTAAAAACAGATGTGCATATCATTATGCGGTATTTTTCCTTCTTGGTAATGTACTTAATGCATAGGTAAAAAACTCCTGAAAGTTAAAAAATTCGACATTGTATTTAAATAGTCTAAGTAGATATATGTAAAATGTGTACAAGACTTACATATGTGCATTTTTGGTAGTTTGGCCCTGGAATTATTTTATGTTTTCGTGCTTTGTATTTTTATTGGAGGTGTATATTATTACTTTATTTATAATTATATTTTTGTACGATTTGTTATAAAATCTAGTCTAGTTTTATGAGCTGACACATTTATAGCATCCCAAAAGAAGAATATTTAAAGGTTACAGTGAATGTTATGTTATATTGTATATTTTAGTTGATTCTTTTGCCAAATGTACATATGTTTGTGTACATACTTAATATGCCCATATTGGTTTAGGTTCTACTTTCCGGATTTATCATGCTTGATAAAAGATATAAAATTGCTAGCTCATTTAGATGATCTTACCTTTGTCAAGTTGATTTTAATCTCAAGTGGTAAAAACAGGTAGAAAGCTTACTTCAGCAGTTCAATGTTTGTTTACTTACTCAAAATTTACTACAAGTATATTTAAATAACCACGTAACCTTTCCACTTAAGTCACTAATGATCGTTTTGGATTAAACAATCATCAATTCCAAACTGAAGAACCAATTTTTTAACTTCAGCAGTTCAATGTTTGTTTACTTATTCAAAATTTACTACAAATATATTTCAATAACCACGTAACCTTTCCACTTAAGTCACTAATGATCGTTTTGGATTAAACAATCATCAATTCCAAACTGAAGAACCAATTTTTTGCGCGCAAATTCCAACAAATGCTTTCACCTTGAACCTGATTTTAATTTTTAAAACCTTCTTATAAATACTTCATAAGGCTCATAAAACCTAGACTAATAATTCCTACATTACTTGTTTTCATAAAAACTAAAAGAGATACTGAAATACGGTAGGGTTACTGATTCAGGGGCACCTCAACTTCACACTGAAAGCCCAATTCGCTCTTGTAGTATTAAAGTAGTAAAAAAACGGAGAAGAGCGAACTTATTTTTGATATCTCTGCTCCTGCCCAGTTTAATATCCGTGTTGCATGCACACCTTATATACAAAATATATGTAGAGGGCTTTCTATTCTCTTCCTTTAGTGCTCTCGAAAGGATAATGTGAAAAACTCATTATTGCCACATCAAACATGGAAATATGGTCAATTCAACAAGCCAAAGCAAATACTCTTCTATTTCATCACATTATTTTAGTAGTATAGAGCAGAAGAGAACAATATACCTAATACCATACATGATGTACATACATAATCCACGTACCACCAGATAAATATTATTATTATGGACAAGCGACGAGAAATTACATTTTTACATATCAATATTAATGACAGGAGGAGAGAGAGCTGTCCAGCCGTTTGTCCGTTCACGAACGATGACGAAGACGAGAGAGCTGAGTTTGTCTCTTGCTCTCAAGTGGAGAAAGCAGTTGGATATATGCTGAAACTGAGAGTACTGTAGTGGCTTGGCTACTATACTATCCTCGGAAAGTTTACATGGAGCTGAGAATATTATGTCATTGTGCATGCTGGGAAAAAAGTGTGAGGAACAACGAAACTTTTTCTTGTAGTGGGTAGATGAGAATATAACAGAAAAGTTGAGAGACTGAAAGGAAGGCAGTCTAAGTCTCATATGTATCTACATTTTATATTTTAGTAAAGCGACAAGCTTTTCTTTAGATAAATTTTACTATATGACTCGTCACACATTGTTAAATACCCGCAGACGATTAAAGTAGCAAAATTACATAGGAAATTTGCATTTTGGAGATTTTGGCTTGCTCTGTATTTTTTTGCATGATATTGGCTTAGCTCATTATATTGACACAATAAAACGTTTTTGTGCGTTCCTTCAAATTTCCAAATTACTCATGAGTTACTTAGGTATGATGGTAGTCAGACCGTAATATAATTGAGCATTTGTAAAGGTGTTGCATTATGTATTTTAAAGTAAAAATAGATGCGCTTAAATTCATTTGACATTTCCACGTGTAGAGCAAAACATTATGTTCCAAACATCCTCCAATTCCTCTCTAAATTGAGAAAAAATTGGGGAAATGAACAGAAAGGAAATTTGGAACAAGGGTTAATTTTAATGCTACCTTTTAATTTCCTAAATACCAATAATTTTTACTATGCCAGTCACTAGTTTGTTAAACCCACCCATAATTTTTATCCAACCTACTACTGCAGAGAAAACCGCTATTAATCAACTATACACGTACCTACCTACCTATACGTAATCGTAAGTTAGCACGAAGGAAATAATGGGAAAAGCAATTTATATTAAGAGCATTGCCTTTTTTTACATGTGCATTCATTCATTGTGTGCGATATGGCAATTTGAAAGGCACCCACACATGACTTTTTTGTATTTACAACAGATACAGACTTTATGGGATATCGTGCAGTTTTAAAAAGAAATATTGAAAGTAGCACGGCATATGCCCGTAATAAAACAGAGAGGGCAAGCAGTAAAAACCAGTTTGCTCACATTGCATGGGAATTACATCCCAAACGCCTACAAGTCTTTTGTTCAAAAAAGTAAATGTATTTGCTTTTGTGGTGAAAGCAATACAACTACAACTCGATTTTTTTATTTGGAGCAAACCCATTTGTAACTTGTTTAAAAAAAGAAAGTCATTCGGATATATTTGGTGAAGATTAAGTTCTCACACGTTTCCGACTTACTAGCCCCGCTTTTATAATAAATTAGGGGTTTTTTCGAGCAGAAATTATGTGGGTACAGGTTTACCTTGGAGAAAATGCCGTAGACGGCAGCTAATGAATGATTGATTGCTGGATGTATGTACACAAGGTAATATATACGTTGGCAAGTCATAAATAGTCAAAGGTGGCAGACCAAAAGTTGCCTTTTGTGCCATTTGTACAATTTTTTTTAGAAAGACAATGCTTGTTCTCTTGTGTGCTCTAGTCTTTATCAGTTGGCTATGATCTTGTGTGTTTGATGACTATTGACGTATATATGTACCTATGCCATCATTTGCTTTTTAGGGGATGGATGTGGGTCAAGCCACGTCAAATTTTGAGTGTTTTGTAAACTTTAGCTATATAACCATTGAAAACCTATGGTCATTTAGGAAATCGTCAAAAGTTTTTATTGGTCATTGTAAAGAGTACACATTATATATGTAGATACATACAACCGTTACTTGTGCATTTGACATAGAAAAAACATTAACCTAAATAAACTTGTCAATCTATTCAACTAAAATGCATACGTCCTTCGTTTCCTTCTAACCCTTTTACGTAATTAGCATTACATGATGCTATATGCTGGGAAAGATTGAAAAATTTAAAATTTTCTGTACTTTATTTTATCAGCTTTCCATATGGCAAAGGGACATATCTAAATATTTTGATATGATCCACACTGTATTGTAAACCCTTTTGAGAATTTAAGCCTTACAAAAATATTCTTTTGATAAAAAATCTTTTTTTAGATACCTTGGCCAGCATCGGCTCTGGCTTGAAGTAGATTGGCGGATGCGTGATGCATTGTGAGACGTGGGAAGTACTGCTGTGGTAGCTGCTGTGAGCTCTTGGCTTATTGCCAGTATTGTAGTACATATCAAAAAACACTTTTCCGCGTGCACGCTTTCACCTAAGCATAACTTCCAAACTTTCTCCAGATTGATAAAAAAACGCAGTTAAATACATTAGTTCATGTTTGAAGACTAATGAATTATAATACACAAGAAGGAAGTTGCTATTTGTGAAGACTTAAAAATCCTGAGATTATTACAATTTATATATAAAACTACTTTGTTAAAAAATCATTTCTGCTTCGTGATTATTACGATTACGAGTGCTACTCCAACCTTCAGCAATACCAATGCAATTATCAGGAAGGTTATGTAAATCACTAGTCTCACTTCCGGTGGTGAACAACATGATTACTTGGGTGGAAAACTTGTTATTGCCACAAACATGTTTCAATGAAGAACAATTAGTTTTAAAACCTTCCGTGTTTTTATTGTTTTGAAGTAGAAGAAACATCCAAATCTTGTCCAGCTCCTGACTCGACACCATATTTTGCACTGCACTTAAACCAAATAACTTTCACGCTCTAGCTAAAAACTGTAAAAAAATCCGTGTACTTTTGACCATGCCCATGCATTTCACAATTGTTTAACTTGCTAGTCCATTGCAAATGCCACTACTGCTGGAGAAATGGTCTTTCTTCCTCTCCAGAGTAAAATAATGCAAAAAACAATCAAGGAAAGGGTTATACGTATCCAAATACCTTATAAGCAATACTAAAGTTAAGTGGTAAATCACCCACAGAGATTCAGCCTGCGAGCAAGCAAGTCAAGTTGTTTTTCAAAATAAAAATGTGCCCACAAAAATATATATTTTCTCTTTTGACATATGAATTGGCATTTGGCATACATTCCCACATAGCATGCAAAGCATAGAACGACTTTACGTTGTGAAATTTACTAAAGGCTAGATCTAATCATGAATGGGCATTAGTGAAGTATCGGTCTGATATTAGGTTCTCCGCAATATACGATAAAGTGGAAGGAATATATTCCGAGTGTGTTTTGAGTGGAAGAAGTAGGAAATAGAATTGTATGTGTTTTTTGTCGGAATTTTCGATTCCGTCTCCGTCACTTATTTGTATGTACCCCTTTCTCCATGAGAATGTATAGTGAAAGCGTGGTTTGGTAATGCACGATCGAAGAGCTTGGAGAACAATGGACCATGTTATACACGCTTATCAAGAAATCGTAATACGTATTCCTGGTTGCTGGATATGAGCCGAAGCTAATATACCTAAGTGAGCTTATTATAAAAAATGTATGCACGCATAAAGCTCACTTAAAGTGGGAGTGAATGAAACGGCGACCCAATTTAACTTGACAACGCCAACCACCACTTCAGAAATGGAGAAACAACTTAGGATTTCGTGCACAGGTGTACTAATATAAAAATACATATAGTTTTCGTAGGTAGATAGGTATATACATTTTTGGGATTGCTTGTACGTAAAGAGCAAAGGAAAGGTCCAGTCTATAATGTGTGTACTGCTGTATGTACGTAAACATAATACCCAGTAAAAAAGTATAATAAAAAGTTAATGTGAGAAAAGTTACTGCTTGTAAGCTTTGTACATAGATCACAGATCGTGATTTGATGTGTATAAAAATAAAACTGAACCAAAAGCACATATAATAACATATAATTGGATTTGATAACGGAATTGGTTAATCTTGAAAAACTCTTTGTCAAGTTCACCTGAACTTGCAGTAAGAATGCAGTAAGAATGCAATAAGAATGAAGATTGCTTTTAGATTCTTTGTACATACATAGTGAGATTTAATGACCTTAATAGTCCCTGACACAAATTCTCAGACGAAGGGTAATATACTTAAAGCATCACAAATAAATGACATTGGCATTGGTTCGCTGATGTCGAATTATCCCTGATTTGGTATTATTGATTTGTTAAATAGGAGGTATGTATTTAATGTACTTATAATAATCCCCACTATTAGAATATAACTCAAGCCCTGATTAGTAGAAATAATTTATATGCATTTATTCAATGCACGAAGGAAGATAGCAAAGACCCTCTAGCTAAATGTTTATAATTACAGATATACAGGTGGTTTTATTGCGCATTTTATCTTGTTACACTACATAAATTGTTAATTTATTTACATAATTCTATTATAATTTATCTATTTCGAATAAAAAACTTTCGAACAAAAAAAAAAGACGAACACTAAACCCATTTCCACTTGTACTATTGTCTACGTTGCTTTTTGCAGGAAATCTTACTACAGTCAGTAGCTATTGTGGGCGACTAAATGTAGATCAAAGATAAAAAAACCCAAGTAGATTATATATCACAATACACCAATCCACGCTATTTAAATGGTGAAGACACTGAGCAACAAATTTTGCAGAAATTCCTGAAAAGTTTCGAGGAAAATGGAGTGGTCGATGGAAAGGTACTTTTGATAAAAAAATAAATA
>JAHZNG010003598.1:0-14826 GCA_027744375.1 Orchesellides sinensis
GGACGTCTACTTCCTATAGTTTTTCATCTTGAAAGGTTTTAAGTCGTAATTTTTTGGGGTGTTTTTCAACGGTCACACTACCGCACATTAACGACCGGAAATGATCTTTGACCCCAGTTTTTGTCAAATTGACGCATTAAGGTAATGTCTATGTCTATGTCAGAGTCAGAACTGGTATTAATTTGAACATTTATCACTAATATAATGGCGTTGTATAATACGGTGCCAATATATACTTGACAAACTTATGAGAGCTTTCTTTCCTCTAGGTGAAATCCTCTTGATGCAGTCAAAGACAGCTATCTTGTACTTGTTTTCAAACTTTAGGATCGATTGAGCCGACAGAAAAAAACACCGATACCTATACAAGCTTACAAAGTCAGTTGTTTTAATGCGCTTCAAAAAAAAGCTGGAGCATAAGTTGATTTCCATTAAAAAGGAAGATGTAAATGTACGATTATATGTATGTATGGTTGGCTGCACGTGGAAATAACTTGTTGTTGAATCCCGAATCATAGGCTCCTCAGCAGCTCAGCCTGACTTAAATAGATTAGAACATTTTGGAAGATAAATTAGTGAACAACAGCGAGAGCCTGGAAGACAGATACACTTGGAATGGAATAAATTGGCACAATAGCCGTGCGAAAGATATAAATTTAACAATTTATATGTACGTATTTAATGATTTGTTAGAACTCAACATATCAATCTATAGCAATGTTAACCTAAGCAATGTTAGCAATGTTTATCCTCGCCTGGGTAATCATGATACTATCTTAATGTAGGAAAGTTATATGACCATGACTAGATGCCATAATACATAATTTTGATCCAGGACAGAACACTACAGTATACCTGTTAATACAAGAGAAGCTTTTATGTAAAAATCGGCACTCATATTAAAATTAATATAACGTCTATAGAGATCTATTTTTCCAGCATTATATTATATAACTGATAATGTGTGTTATGCAAGGATATAAGAAAAGGTTTGCAAATTCAAGCATAGAAGTAAATCCGTGAAGAGCAAACTCCGGCACTTTTGTTGATCTCCTAAATTTTCGCCACGCTCATCAAAACCATATTCTATGCATATATTTTGTTTATCATTTAGTATAGTTTCTGGTTTCGTTGGATAAATTAGTTGGTTGTAGTTGTGTAATGAATAAAGTGACACGTAAAATATCTATAGATATAAGAAATCACCAGCTTGAAATTTCTGAGAGACTACAAATATAACTTATAGCTATTTCACGTCAAATGTTGAATATTTGACAAAACAAAGCAACATATATATACTATATAGATCCATCGGTAAAACATGTGGCTCGAGTTAATTGTTGTCCTGCTTATAGCATATATTTTTTACTACAATTTTCTGACGCCGGGGAGAAAACCAGGTTGGTGGAAAAAACATGGGATTCAAGAAATTGACGCTACTTCAATTGCTTCTCAACTGGATCTCCTTCTCGGAAAAAAGAATATTACGGAGAGGGATGACTACGCATATCAAGTAATGGGTTCCAATTTGAAGTTCTGTGGAATGATCGAGTCTCCATGTCCAATCATTTTACTAAAGGATTTAGATCTCATCAAAAAAATTATGATAAAGGACTTTGACTACTTTACTAATCGTCGGGATTTCTTATCAACACCAAACAAAAACTCTGCCATTGCCAAGATTCTCGGGATGCTGACGGGGGATCAATGGAAAGGCGTGCGGACATCTATGAGTCCGGCGTTTACAACTGGAAAGATTCGAAGAATGATGGGACACTTTACATCTGTTGGAAAAGACTGGGCCCAAATGTTGCAAGGAAAATGTGCTGAAAATGGGAGTGCCAAAGTTGACATGATGGCTTGTGTCAGTCAATTTACAATTGAAGTTATTGGGGCAACCGTGTTTGGAATGAGTACGGGAACGATGAAGAACTCTGAATCAGTCTTTGCTACAATGACGAGACGTTTGGTTGACTTGGGTTCATTTCAATTCATTTTAATGAATATAGGAGCTAAGTTTCCAATTTTGCTAAACTTGTTCGGGATTGAGCCATTGGACGGGAAGGCGTTGAATTTTTTCGAGAAAATTTTACAACAGAGTCTTGAAACTAGGAAGAACGGAGAAAGTATCAAAAGGGATGATTTTCTACAGCTTTTACTTGAAGCCCGAAAAGGTGAGCTAAGAGCTGTTGGTCCAGACGAACTAAACGAATTCGAGAAAGAGGCAGTCATTAAAGGATCGTCATCCAAGGATACCAAAAAAGAGTATCTTACTGATGACATAATAGTTGCACAAGGGATATCATTTTTCTTCGGTGGCCTGTTAACTACAGCTTCCTTCATCACTTTCGCTGCATACGTTCTAGCAGCGTATCCAGAGATTCAGGAGAAGGTTAGAGAGGAGGTGGATAAGGTTGTGAAGGAGGATGGGACTGTGGATTATGACGACTTAAGCAAGCTGGTTTACTTAGATATGGTTTGTTCAGGTAAGTAAAGTAATGCTGGCTCAGTATGGCGTGGCACTGGTTTGGGGATGGTAATTATATTAGGTATTTGTTGTTGATTAATTTAGAGATTTTGCGCAAATACCCAAACGCATTACGTCTGGAGAGAATCTGCCAGAGGGACTACCATGACCCAGACACTGGTTTGTTTGTGCCTAAAGGTGCCGTGGTTTGTGTTCCTGTTAATGCAATTCACCATGACCCAAAGTACTACGAAAATCCGGACAAATTCTACCCGGAGCATTTTAGTCCAGAGAACAAGGCTAAACGAAATCCTTATGCGTTCATGGGCTTTGGAATAGGTCCTCGCAACTGCATTGGTATGTAATATATTTATTTATTTATAATTTTAATTACAATAATTAAACTTAGATGTTATTTATAAATATTGATTTACATTTATAGGAATGAGATTTGCTCAGACTGAGTCAAAAACTGCAATAGCTTATTTACTTCACAATTTTCGTATTGAGCCCACAGAGAAAACACCACTCCCGATCCAGGTGGAGAAAGCCAGCATTTTCCTTTCAGCACCCAAAAATCTGGAGTTGAAGCTGGTTCCAATTGAAGCAACGTATTCAAGTTAACCATTTCTGTTTTGTCGTTTTATAAATATCAGTCCTGTACCATTTTTTGATTGTTTTCTTAATTCTATTACACCTAATATTAAATGTTAATCTTGAATGCAAATAGAAACATCATCTTTGTCCAATTTTGAAAAGCATATCAAGCTGTTTGTAAAGTAAAGCGGGTTAGCAGACAACCTTTTTAAAACCTAACTTCGAATGCCTAATAGTTTCTTGACCACAGACTTTTAAGTGCTAAAAACATAATATTCTGTTTTCTGTATAATAAAGCATAATATGCATATAAGATATACATGGTGTTCTACTTCCAAAACTGTTCTGCTTCATAAGAAATCAAAGATTTTGTTATGGTCTTCTGGCATATGTAAGTACATGTTTCCATTCCAGTGCTTAAATTTTGTCCCAAGGTCAACTCCCAAATTGGTAATCTTGATGAACAGAATAAATAATCGCACACAACATTAAGAAAGCGTATCATACATCATACATGCTGGAACTGCCCTAGCTAAAAAGCTTAAATTTCGACAAAATGCAATTTACTTGAAACCGGGCAGTCATACTATCAGCAAACTTATATATAGGAAGGAATGATTGTAACTTGACTTGTAATGTTCATTAGAGTTCCGAATGTAAAGTACCATGTATGTAATCGCATCTATGCCTGTGAACATTTAATACATTTCGACACTACATGTGACATGCATGCTTAATGTTAAGTGGTCAGGATAATGGATATTTGAGTTCCAAAATTATGTACATAATATATATCTTATACCTTAAGCGCTCAGCCAGTCTACAATTTTGATTTTTTCTGTTTACTCTACGCTTCTCAATTCGCATTGTACTAATGCAAAATGGAGTTGAATACAACTTGTTATGTTATATTTCCATCACTTGCATTTCATATGAAGGTCATCTCATAAAACGATTTGATCAGACAGAANATGGAGTTGAATACAACTTGTTATGTTATATTTCCATCACTTGCATTTCATATGAAGGTCATCTCATAAAACGATTTGATCAGACAGAATAAATGAATATTGCACAAAGATACGGTGAACAAGTGGATGTTGGGAAAGTAAGGTTGTGCAACTGGTACTTGATTTTAAAATTGAACTACAAAGGTAACACCATTTAAGCAACCACACCATCATTTAACAAGTGGGTTTGGTTAGATCAATACATAGTTTGAAGATAGGAACACCATGTGGCTTTTACTGGTATGTCTTGGGGTAGTGTCCTACCTAATCTACAAATTAGTTTTTGCAAGTAAAAAAGGATTCTGGAAACAATATGGAATCCGAGAAATTGACGCTTCATCGGCAGCCACGGGATGGGAAGTGTTTATGGGGAAGAAGGACATCACAGCCAGAGACGAATACGCATACAATCTTCTCGGAAACGAAAAAGTTTGCGGAATGTCTGAAGCTTCATTTAATGTAATGCTGGTAAAGGACTTGGAATTGATCAAGAAGATTATGATCAAAGACTTTGATCATTTTACAGACCGACGGGATTTCTTTGGATGGGCTCAAAAGGACTCTATCGTAAGAAAAATGTTAGCTTTTCTAAATGGTGCGAAATGGCGAGCAGTGAGAGTAACACTGACTCCAACATTTACAACCGGGAAAATCCGGCGTATGATGGAGTACTTCAATTTGGTGGGTAAGGAATGGGTTGAAAGCTTAAAATCTCAGGCTAAAGGGGGACCAAATAATTCCGTGAAAATTGATGTCACTGAAAGCATAAATCAATACACAATTGATGTGATAGCGTCTGCGGTATTTGGTATGAACGCTGGAACTGTCAAAGATCCCAACTCTGTGTTTGCCACAATGGCGAAAAGATGTACTACTTTCAACATTTACAAGGCCACCGTGGGCTTTTATTTTCCAAAACTATTTCAAATTTTGGGATTGGAGGCAATGGATTTGGAGGCGCTGAGCTTTTTTGAAAAGATTTTGCACAAAGGATTGAAATCTAGGATGTCAGGAGAGAACAAGCGAAACGACTTTTTGCAGTTGCTGGTCGAAGCCAGGAAGGGAGAGTTAGCCACAGACGCTTCGGAAGAACTCAGTTCGTTTGAGAAGGACGCACAGCTTACGTCAACTCCCTCGTCGAAAAAGGAACAAATCCTGACAGATGACATGTTGAATGCACAAAGCTTGGGATTCTTCTTTGCTGGATTTAGCACCACCACTAATTTAATCGCATTTTGCGTGTATGCCTTGGCCGTGCATCAAGATGTCCAGGAGAAATTAAGAGAAGAAGTGGAGAAGCTTGTGAAACCTGATGGAAGCTTTGACTACGACGAAATCAACAAATCAGTTTACATGGACATGGTTGTATCTGGTATGATGGATTCTTCTTTAAATCACATATTTTCAAAAACAATTTAATAATAAAAATCTCTTTTTGCTTAAGAGGTTCTGAGGAAATTTCCTGCTGCACTTCGAAATGAAAGAATTTGTACTAAGGATTACAAAGACGAGGAGACGGGACTAATTATACCAAAAGGCACCCTTGTCAGCATTCCTGTGTATTCTATTCAAAATGACAAGAAATATTTTGAACATCCTGAAAAGTTCTACCCAGAACATTTCGCTCCTGAAAAGAAAGCAGAAAGATCTCCATACGCCTACTTTCCTTTTGGGATGGGACCAAAGAACTGCATCGGTAAGAGAAAGTCCAAGTTCTTTTTAATTGTTTGCATTTAACTAACTGTAGCAAGCTTTCTGCTCAACTTAATGTGCAAATTTTTAATTGAATATTGAATATTTTTTTTTGCCAGGAATGAGATTTGCCTTGACCGAAGTTAAGACTGCTTTAGGACATTTGCTACACAGTTTCTTGATTGAGCCTACGGATAAGACACCAATCCCTATGCGGGGTGACCCTATAACGTTACAATGGCTGCCTCCAGCAGGTCTGGAAGTGAAACTTACAACTAGGATAAGGACTTAAATGGGTCACCATCTATATTGAAATCCATAATATTGAACCCCTGAGTTAATTTTATGGATTTGTATTTGCTTATTATGTCTCACAATAAAAGTTGTTAAAAAATCAGAGTACTAAGAAAATTATTAGTACTCTTATGTTAAAAAAGCAAACTGAAAATATAATAAGAGCTTGTATTGAACGTTTTCTCTGAGTGTTTCTTGGAAACTTCGAGTTAGCTTTAAAATATGTTTAGTATGTCGCTTACAATTGTTGCATAAATTGGAATCGAAGCTTTTTTTAAACAATTCGTTTGTTCAAATATCTAATCATACTTGATTACCCAGTATAAGTTTACAATACGGTCACATGGCTATTTACTTACATTATCTTTGTATTTTGGATTTGAAGCCCTACAGCCAATAACCATAATGCTTGACAATTGGGTAAATTACTGTATATTTACTCCATCCCATATCCATTTCGTGTTCATGCATACTTGAATGTTTGTGATCATAAAAATATCTGTTAAAATACTTTGTAACGTATTTGATACATAAATATGTCTCTAGTACTAATTTTCAATATATTGTAAGACTATATTTATAAGGCAGCTGCCGGCAGAAGACATCATTCAGTTATAAGAACTTAGTGCATTCAATTTCAGACAGTTCCATTTAATGTCTTGTACATTGGTGTGTCCATAATCTAGAGGCAAGTATTGTATAAAAGATTAACATAATTTTTGTGTACCAAATACAGTCACAATGTTACTTTTAATCGATAATGTTCAATACTCACTTTACCCTAAAAGTCTTAGTTAGTATGTGAAAATCACGTGGACTGCATCGGCAATATTGGAATGCTTTTAAACAGACCATAAACATGTCTCCAAAAGTTGCATCTGTAAATTTAAAGCCGTCAGCAACATCAACCTTAAGTAGATTGTTAAGCAAAAAATACTTTTCACAATTGGCTTAAGCAACATTTAATTTCAGCGTTAACAAATTACTGCAGTACAGAGCAACATTCAATGTCGTATTCAATTACCAGATATGTTTTGTGAGGTTGCCCTTTGGATTTATGTTATGGGCTTTTGACACTATCATTTCTGTAACCATTTGACAGATACGGTACGGTAAAAAGGTTTAAAGATACAGATGAAGGGGAGAACAGCACAGTCGGTAGGGTAAGTTAAATGTGAAGCTTAGCATTTATACTTCTTCAGAACTTCAATCTCATCGTACCCCAGCAAGATGTGGTTCACAGTAGTGGCTCTTCTGGTAGTATCCTACCTAATCTACAAACTAGGATTCTCGGGAAAAAGCAAAGGATTTTGGGAGCAATATGGAATCCGAGAAATTGACGCTTCTGCAGCTGCCACAGGATGGGAAGTTTTCATGGGTAAAAAAGACATCACCGCAAGAGACGAATACGTCTACAAGATCCTTGGAAATGAAAAATTTTGCGGTATGACTGAAGCCTCTTTCAACGTGATACTAGTAAAGGACGTAGATCTCATAAAGAAGATTATGATAAAGGATTTTGAACATTTTGCCGATAGACGGGATTTTGTGGGTTGGGCAAAGAAAGAGGCGACAATAAAGAAAATGTTACCTTCTCTGGTGGGTGAGCAATGGAAGGAAGTGAGGGTTGTACTCACGCCAACTTTTACAACTGGAAAAATTCGTCGCATGATGGAGTACTTTAACTCGGTTGGGAAGGATTGGGTGGAAGGGTTAAAATCCAAGGCTACAGGAGGATCCAACAGTTCTGTGAAAATGGATGTTGTAAGTAGCGTAAACCAATATACAATTGATGTGATTGCGTCTGCCGTGTTCGGAATGAATGCTGGAACTGTCAAAGATCCCAACTCTGTGTTTGCAACAATGGCCAAAAGATGCACTAACATTAACGTGTACAAGGCTACTGCTGGATTTCATTTTCCAAAGCTGTTTCAAATGCTGGGTCTTGAAGCAATGGATTTGGAGGCACTGGGCTTCTTTGAGAAGATTTTGGATAAAGGATTAAAGTCTAGGATGTCCGGAGAAAACAAGCGAAATGACTTTTTGCAGTTGCTTGTTGAAGCCAAGAAAGGAGAGTTGGCGACTGACGCTTCAGAAGAGCTGAGTGAGTTTGAAAAGGATGCTCAAATCACTAACTCGTCGAAGAAAGAGATCATACTCACAGATGACATGTTAAATGCACAAAGTACTGCATTCTTCTTTGCTGGATTTAGTACCACTACAAATGCCATCGCATTTTGTGTTTATGCCCTCGCCGCCCATCAAGATGTGCAGAATAAATTGAGACAGGAAATTGACAAGATTGTGAAACCTGATGGGAGCTTTGACTATGATGACATTAACCAATCAGTATATGACATGGTTGTTTCTGGTAAAGTAACACTTCTCAAAATGTTCTTCCTTTCTAAAGTTTAAAGTAGAAAATTCAATTTTAATAAGTTATTTTGTTTTCTTTTTTACAGAGGTTCTGAGGAAATTCCCAGCTGGACTACGAATTGAAAGAGTTTGCACAAAAGACTACAAGGATGCGGAAACGGGACTTTTCGTCCCAAAAGGAACCCTTGTTAGTATTCCTATTTATTCGCTACAAAATGACAAGAGGTTTTACGAGTATCCTGAAAAGTTCTATCCAGAACATTTCAGTCCCGATAAGAAAGCAGAAAGAACTCCATATGCTTACATGCCATTCGGAGTGGGACCTAGAAATTGTATCGGTAAGTACTATGCGTGCAGATGATGTTTGTTGCGTTCTCATTTAATTTTTATCTTTTAAATGGCCATAGGAATGCGATTTGCTCTAACGGAAGTAAAGACTGCTCTGGCGCATTTAGTGCATAGTTTCTTAATTGAACCTACGGAAAAGACACCGATTCCTATGCGGGGGGACCCTGTAACGTTACAATGGCTACCTCCAGCAGGTCTGGAAGTAAAACTAACTCCGAGGACATAGTCTTCTCAATATTTTTATCAGTACATATTATATATTCCAATTTTACACATTGGATACCTTAAATAATTTGGCCCGAGGACTTTAATGAGCTATACAATAAAATGTTTCAAGTAGAAAGATGAATGAGACTAAGCAAATCTCAGGTGGCTGTGTAAATTGGGTTTAAAAGTATTCCTGTTAGAATTTATACATGCCACATTCAATATAACAACAAAAACTTTGCGTCTTACGTAAAGATCATACTTATAATTCATTCATAACTCATGACATTCATTTAGCGTAATTGTGAATGCAGTTAGATCCATTTGCCATCACACTAATATTCATAACACTGCTCTTTATAATTTCGTTTGCAAGATGTTATGTATAGCAAGTTGGAAAATCCAAGCTGTACATGCAGCAATGCTGTTTCGTGTTAAATGCATTAAGGAGATCTGCCTACCTACATACAACTTGTTCTACGACACCAAAATAAGCTTCCTATTGTATTTAATACAAACTAAAATTGCTTTTGCGAACACATGAACATGAAGCACTCCAGAGTTGACAGCAACCTTGAGTAGGATGTTGATCACAAAAACTCACCAAGCCAAGCTTTGATTTAAGCAACAATTTACGCTTAATTTTACACTTGACTGCATTGCACAACGTAGTGCCAGCCTTTTCATCAGATCTTCTTTTAATATTTTTTATGAGCTTGTGACAGTAACAATCGACAATCATGATTATGTAAATATTTCACATAATAACTTCTTCGGCATCGGTAGCCTTGTTTAGTTGCTGCTGGCCATTGCTGGAGTTTCAACAATCTTCTTCCTACTTGGCTGAGTTACTTAAATGAACAAAGCTAATTTTCTGAAACTTTAATAAAAATGTGGGTTTTCGTGGTGTGCACTGTGTTAATTGCCTTTCTACTTTACAAATTATTCTTCAAAAAGAATAAAGATTACTGGAAACAGTTTGGAGTTCCTGAGATCGACACATCAGGTCAAGTCTCAACATGGAAAGTATTTTTAGGTCACCAGAGCATGTTTGAGGCAGACGACTACGCGTATAAGAAGCTTGGCTCAGGGAAATATTGTGGAATGATGGATATGGGCAAACCAATGCTTTTGGTGAAGGATTTAGACTTAATGAAAAAGGTGCTTATAAAGGATTTCGAACATTTTGTGGATCGCCGACAGTTTTTCTCGGAGAATGACTCATCCTTAAAGAAAATGCTTCCTTCTCTGCAAGGGGAGGAGTGGAAAGGTGTGAGGTCCTCGGTAAGCCCAACGTTCACAACTGGAAAAATACGGAGAATGATGGAATACTTTAATTTAGTTGGAAAGGAATGGGTTGACGACTTCACTGAAAGAGCTAAAGCGAGTTCTACAGGATCAGTGAAAATTGATGCATTGGCTTCGGTAAACCAATACACTATCGATGTAATAGCGTCTTCCGTATTTGGTATGAACGCAGGAACGATCAAGAATCCAAATTCGACTTTCTGCACAATGGCTAACAAGTTGGCGGAAATTGGTACCAAGCAAACCATCAAGTTCGCTTTCAACCTTTTGTTTCCAAGATTATACAATCTCTCCGGAATAAGCCTAATTGATACAGACGCTATGACATTTTTTGAGACGATTTTGGATCAAGGACTCAAGTCAAGAATGAAGGGTGAATTGAAACGAAACGATTTTTTACAGTTGTTGGTTGAAGCCAAGAAAGGAGAACTGAAAGCAGTTGGGGCTGATGAGTTGAGTACATTCGAGAAGGAGGCAATGATTGGGGGAAGGGATCAGCAGCAGGAGAAGAAGCAATATCTTACCGACGAAATTATGAATGCTCAAAGTTTGGTGTTCTTCTTTGCTGGATTTAGTACGACAAGTAACTTTATTACGTTTGCAGCCTACGCCCTCGCTCTACATCAAGACATTCAGGATAGACTTAGGCTGGAGGTGGGTAAAATTGTAAAGGAAGATGGGAGTTTCGACTATGATGACATTGGGCAACTTGTGTATATGGATATGGTTGTGTGTGGTAAGATACAAAGTTAAAATGTTAGCGTTACATGTGTTTGGTTTGTTTCTATAATAAACTCACATTTTATCAAATACTACAGAGGTTCTCAGGAAGTTTTCTGCCGCAGCCCGTTTGGAACGGATGTGTGTAAAGGATTACACAGATAGTGAGACTGGCTTGTTTGTACATAGGTTAAAAAATTGTCAATCCATCTACATCTTGTATGTATTTTTATTCATGTATTTTAACCTTACCGATAAAATATGATTTAATTTGCTTTGCAGGAATGAGATTCGCGTTGGTAGAATCTAAAGCCGCCATTGCTCACCTTGTCCGAAATTTCCGTATTGAGCCTACAGATAAAACACCCATTCCAATGCAGGGAAGACCTGCCGGGATTCAGTTGGTGCCACCCAAAAATTTGGAACTTAAGTTGACTCCTATTCGGAAGTAACAAAGGGAAACAAATTACATGGCTATAGGTTTGGTTTGTTGGTTGATTAGAATGTAAAATATAAAATATGTAATTGCAAATTTTATTACGTATCTGTCAGAAAAAAAATTATCCAACACCTAAGATATTTTAGGAAATGAAACTTAAATCAACCAATACAAATTTTTGCCTTCAGACTATTTCTGGATTTTCTCGTTCCTATATGAGAAAATAATTGTATTTCTCTTAACTTCTGATTATGACTTTTATTCGAAAACAATACATAAATAAACATATACATTAATTAACAATCGTTTTTGGCCTGTTTTATTTTCCTGGTATGTGGTATGCACAATTTGTAGTTGATGAACTTTCTTCTAACCGTAGTAAACTATATAAAATAGCAAAAAATTGCCTACGAATGAATACTTGGTGATGTAAAATGTATTTTCCAAAATCATCCAAATGTGTAGGTATTTTATCAATAATACTACTCTCCTAAGGTTGTTGCCAACAAAATACAAACAATAAATATTTAGCATATTAACTGGCTCCAGGCAAGGATAAAAATTACAATAACTTGAAGATAATCAGTGTTGTCAACATGGGTTAAAATTTCATACGGTCTATGCATGTCCGCAGTCGGCAACAACCTTGAAGCATAATGTGCTCGACATCAGCACAACATTCATCAATCATATGCAATTACCAATTAAATGCTCGTACCTCTGTTGGCTTCAACACTATAGACAAAGTAGTTATGATGATCAAGTACATAATTTTCAATTGCATGTTCTATGTACATTTAGTTTTTGTGGGCATGTCTTCTGTATTTTTTTAAACTCATGACAGCAGTCACTATCTATGTGTAAAGCATTTTAAAAGATAACTTCGGAAGCACCACCAATGTTAAAATAATCATGTTTGCCGAATGCCAATGTGACGTAGGTAACTTTTGGTTTATTTTGGATTGATGCTTGAGCAGTCCAAATGAAAGTTAAGTATTACATATATACTTTGACAACGGTGTTTTTAACATTGGCCGGGCCCTTCTAAGCAATATGACTGAGTAAACTCAAACGGTGACAGTAGAATTATGCTGCAGTTGCAACTAGTTTTTTTTAAATTTGTCCTGAGAGCTTTCCAGCAAGCAATATTGTCAAATTGTATTAATTATAATTTCTGAGTTAATTTTCGGTGATTTACAGAAATGTGGGTATTTTTTGTGGCTACTGCGATCTTTGCCTTTTTGCTTTACAAATTATTGTTCCAAAAGAATAAAAACTACTGGGAACAATATGGGGTACCTCAGATTGACACTTCGAGTCAGATCTCAAAATGGAAAGTGTTTTTGGGGTGGCAAAGCTTATTCGAGGGTGATGACTACGCATATGAGAAACTAGGCTCAGGAAAGTTTTGCGGAATAGTCGATATGGGCACACCCATGCTACTAGTGAAGGATTTGGAATTGATGAAAAAAGTGTTTATAAAGGATTTCGAGCACTTTGTGGATCGACGAGAATTTTTCACAGATAATGATAAATCATTGAAGAAAATGCTTCCATCTTTGCAAGGAGAAGAATGGAAAGGTGTGCGGTCCTCAGTAAGCCCTACTTTTACCACTGGAAAAATACGTAGAATGATGGAATACTTTAATTCAGTTGGAAAGGAATGGGTTGACGACTTGATTGAAAGAGCGAAAGCAAGTTCTACAGGATCAGTAAAAATTGACGTTTTAAGCTCGGTCAACCAGTACACAGTAGATGTAATAGCGTCTTCCGTATTTGGAATGAGTGCAGGAACGATAAAGAATCCAAAATCGACATTCTCCACAATGGCCACCCGAATGTCAGACATTGGTACCAAGCAGATCTTTAAATTTGCCATGGGTTTGCAGTTCCCAAGATTGTACCGCCTCTCCGGAGTAAGTCTGATAGATACAGAAGCTATGGAATTTTTTGAGAGGATTTTAGATCAAGGTCTCAAGTCAAGAATGAAGGGTGAAGTGAAGCGAAACGATTTTTTGCAGTTGTTGGTCGAAGCTAAGAAAGGAGAACTGAAAGCACTTGGAGCTGATGAATTGAGTGCATTCGAGAAGGAGGCAATGATTGGGGGGGACCAAGAGAAGAAACAGTACCTCACCGAAGAAATCATGAATGCTCAGAGTTTGGTGTTCTTCTTTGCTGGATTTAGTACGACAAGTAACTTTATTACGTTTGCAGCATACGCCCTTGCTGCAAATCTGGACGTACAAGAAAAGTTAAGGTCGGAGGTAGGTAAAATTGTAAAGGAAGATGGGAGTTTTGACTATGATGACGTAGGGCAACTTGTGTATATGGATATGGTAGTTTGTGGTAAGGAGACTAGTAAACAATGTAGATGTAGGATAATCCACTTAATATTTAAGGTACTGTTATACATTAATTTTTCTAGAGATTCTTAGGAAGTTTCCACCTGCAGCCCGATTGGAACGGTTGTGTGCAAAGGAGTACGTGGACAAAGAGACTGGACTTTTTGTTCCCAAAGGTGCTCTTGTTGGTATTCCAGTGAATTCACTGCATCATGACAAGCGATATTATGACAATCCGGATATATTTGATCCTGAGCATTTTAGTCCTGAACGTAAAGCGGAAAGAAATCCGTACACATTTTTACCTTTTGGGATGGGACCACGTAATTGTATAGGTAATGAGAATAGGGATTCAGAATTCGATTAATCGTTTTTATTAAGTAATTTAAGTTTAATGGGATTCGTTAAATGCTATGACTTTTCTATGCAGGAATGAGATTTGCACTGATTGAATCTAAAACTGCAATTGCTCACCTCGTCCACAATTTCCGGATTGAGCCTACTGAGAAAACTCCGTTACCAATGCAGGGAAGGCCTAATGGGATTCAGTTACTACCCCCAAAAAATTTAGAACTAAAGTTGACCCCATTATAAAGCTAACAGATTAAACGAAAATAAGTTAATGTTGCAGCAAATTGATGATTTTATTATGACGGTATGTATAATGTATACTGCAGCCTAAAGCCAAATGAAAAGTATTCATTTAGTATTGGAAAAACATTTGTAGTGAAGAGTATTCATTTAAATATTATATATAAAGCCAGATAAGCTGCTTACTCCAATTTTAATGGCCAGTTACACAGTGAAATCATTAATAAAGATAATTATACATGATTTAACTAGTACAAGTGTCGTAAATTCAATCAAGTTAAGCGTACAGTAAATTACCTTTTTTTTACTGATCAAGCACTCTTACAGACAGAGTTGTCTTACGGACAGATAGACTAGGGCTGCCGTTTATCGTTTTCGTTTACTAAACGAAAAACGTTTACGTTTAAGAAAGCTAAACGAAACGATAAACGCGTT
>JAHZNG010003599.1:0-23833 GCA_027744375.1 Orchesellides sinensis
ATCATCAAGTGTGGAAGTAAGGAGTGAGAGCATGCATGGGAGGGGAGGATTTTTTGTGTACTGAGTTACTTGCTAGTTTAGATTGCTGAGAGTAAGACCACGTTTTCATTCTTCTCTCTCACACATACCCTTTTTTGTAGAGTTTTAATTATTTTGTAAAAATGTTTCTAATTATTGTTAAAGTACAATAAAACTCTTTTGTGTGTTAAAATTAAACTAGGCTTGTCAACCTGTGTCGTTATTTTGTAGTTTACCTATTTTTGTAGTTTTGGACTGTTCACCAGCACACAAAGCCTACTTCATCACACCTCATCATAAGTTAGGTCAAAGGGTTTCACCTCGGTCCTGTGATTTCGAACCTTTTCTGAAATATTCGCACAGGAGCTCTATCCAATTTTAGAGGAATTGCTCGTGCACCCAACAATCGTCGTCATTAACTTTTTTTATACCTGCTTCTTTGTGGATTTCCCACAGGTTTTTATGAATCTCATCCAGACAAAAAGATAAAAACTATTCCATGATGTTGTTAGGCTGGCTTGTTGTTTTTTCCTTTTACTTTCTGGTAGTTTACCAGCCAAAACATAACCATAGCATGCAATGAACTGACCTGTTCTTGGCAATGGTTCACAACTTTATTCTTCTAAAAGGTTGTTAAAAGAGATGTGGAAAAATGTTTCCTCTTTGATCTTTTGGTCAAAATGTGTTTTACCTTAAGATCCCCAGTTTCTGTTGACAGAACTAGGTAAGTGCTTGCAATAAAGGGGTTTTGGGCTTAAGTAACTACTGGGAATCAGGTATCCATAACTTTTACTATATACTTCCCAAGAGTATTCATAGTCCTTCCACTTCGCCATTGGAAGATGATAGATGATTCAGGTCAGGCACTGTCCATGTCCACCGTTATTTTATGGCTGCTGTGCGTGAATGTACAGAAAACGGCCAGTAATAGTTAGGAGTGAGTTTTCCCACACAGGATGATACATTTGGCATTATAAAATAGTTGCAGTTTGAATTCTTGAATTAGATGGGCTTGTATAATTCCGGTACTAGCTTGGACTTTGGACATTTTTTAAAGCTTGCTTCTCCCTCCCATACATACCACTGAAGTTCAGGATATCGTACATGGGCAAAATATACTCTTTGATCATCTTCGTACTCTGGTATATTTATAATGAAGAATTGCTGGGGTTGCAGTGTTCTACCCCACTTTTATTAGCTGTGGTGAAATCCACTGCCACAATGTGTCCGTAATGTCCACTACAATCCTGAGTTTCTGTGAAAGCGGCAAACTGTAACGGAAAGTAAAGCAATCATGCTTACCGAGCAGTATGCATGCATGAAGCGGAAAAGTTTGTTGTGGTGTGGTCACAACTACAGCCTACACTAACGCCAACTCAATTTGTGTTATAACAGCATTTTTCATTCACCACACATACTTTCCGGACATCCAGATTTTTTAATTTTATAGGCTTTAAGTATTATTTATGTTATGTTTGGTTAGGAAAATAGGATGAATATGGAAAAACTATCAAATTAAATTATAACTTTCATCAATCATTTACAAACAAGTATAAACTTTTCCAGCATCATAAACCACCATCAGGTTAATGCTCAAAACCAGGCATCCGCATCTGTCAAATTTGAATGTGTTTATGAGCAAACGTTAATTTCACATTCCTAAAAATCTTGACGTACGATAAACATGTCTGCAATTAAATTTAATTGTACTCGGCTTAACGTAGTGTTGAGAGAAATTGTCGTCGATTCGTAATAAGGGGCATCATGCTGTTTTTCTGCTCGCAAAATTTTAGAATTTTTTTTAACAAGGTGTATCGTATACAAATTTTTTCACGAAGTTGTGTATGCATTATACAGTCTTCCCATGATTCTCATTAAATTTGGCTTGCTCACAACTGCCGCATATAGCTTTCCAACAGCAGCTTCTACAATTCTGCAAAAATTTTCTGAAAGTACGACTACACGTTCATATTTTAAAATGGGACTGGACACACGCGACTAGGCCCAGGAGAAAATGCATTTAGAAAGAACAATCTCTTCCAATCTTGAAATACTACTCCTATGTTAAACTTTCTCTACCACATCCATCCAGGCAATCCCTATGAAAGTAAAGAGATTCCATGCTTTCTTAGATATATACTGTCACCTATGCCAGCATCTATGTATAATGGCAAAGAGGACGCAAAGTAAAAGCCCTATACCCAGACAAGGGCCCAGCCCTAATATGTTCCCACTGTCTAAACGGAAACCTCGTACGTACAACTGAAATCCATTGTAAACCCTTCAGGAGTAACCTCTCCCATGAAATAGTAAGTTCACTGAAGGAATAATGTTATTATTGCGCTCCAGCACACCCCTAACATTGCATAAAGTAAACTTTAATGCAATGCAATGGAAACGCGTAACAAAAACATACAACGTAACAACATATAACCATAAAATGGACCTTAGCAAATTTCCATTATAATGAAGAAAGGAGGAGGAAATTACAACGAGGATGTTCATGAGAACCATAGTTAGTAGTCTACTGAAAGAGCCACAATGTACATAGCAGATCTATCTGTCATGCCATTAGCATTACTTCTGGTTCTCTCACACTCGCATAAGTACTTGAAGCAAATGCACATATATATATATCTGTATAGTGCATTCATATGTATGTATGTACAATTATACATACATTCGCACATTATGCGACTACTTCCTGATGAAAGTTAGAAAAGTAAGGTATATAAAATAAGTGTGTACCATGAAATCATATAGTTCCAAATAAATTCATACATTCCATACACACATTTTACTTCTAGAAGAACGGTAAGTAACGTCTGCGCGCATCTTTGGATCGAACTCTTAGAGCTCTCATGAAAAAATCTTGTCTCTCTCTCTCTCTCTCCTGCTACTATACTACCACAACAGTTGTTGCTATCGACTATATAAAATATCCTTTCTAGCATTCTATATGAGAGAGCAACACTTTTTCATAGTATTTTGTACTACTGCTAGTTTAGCACAACCCCATCCTGCTACTTTCCTTTCTTTACTTTATTGTCGAAAACTATAGTTCCCTGATACTGTGACTGCCGTGTTGGTTTATGCGATCTGGATCTGGTGCGAAATGAGATGCTTTTGTTACTCTCTGCACCTACTACTCCTACAACTACCTCTCTTCCGATGTGAATATATATCGTGAGAATAGCGCTCTCTCTCTCACACACACACATTAGTCTGCTGGATGGAAACTGAACGTTTTATAAACTAAAAAAGTAAGCACAACTTTCTGCCAAGCCGCTCTTTCAAAAAAGAACAAGAGCTACGAGAAGAGTGAGCACTGCTGCACATGCTATACTCATAGTTGCAGTTGTCGATGGACCATTTTGAATGTCGAAAGAGGAAGAGGTTTGTTGGCTTGGTCCACAGCAAGTCGTCTCTCTTTTCTTTGCTCTTTCATTCATCCACTGACTGAGTAACTCAGCCAAGCATTTTCCATTTCCTTATTCTCTGGAGCTCTCCTCCTCCTACATCTCTTCCTTTTTCCTAAGCTAGAGCAGAGAAGTCTTTGTTGACAAGTGATCAAGAGAATCAGAGTATAGTACATACTAACAGAACACACGACATTCACACGGGTTTTCCCGTCCTTCTTCCCTCCTTTACGTTTTTGATAACGAAACCATTTTGGTGTTCAACAAAAGAAACCATCTCTGCTCCTACTACTTGCTCACAATAACAATGAAGGTGCTAAGTGAGTCGGACCTTGTTGCTATATCTCACTGATTGCGTAGCATAAATAAGACTTTTGGTCTTCTCAAATTTCACAACTGCACCAGAAAGCAACACACTACTTCAATGTATACAAGAAATCTAATTCGGAATGATGTTATGGACCACTACAAAAACATCCTTTCATTTCGTCTAAGTATACATACCCACCACGTACATAATACATTATATACGTATCCGAGCATCGAGATGAGAAAGAACCCTTCTCGTTTTCCTACCTGTGTGAGCTAAAGGTGTGTGTGAGTCTGCTTCCAGATTCTAGTATCTATCTTTCCAGCAGCAGGACAAGACAGGGAGGAAGCCTTCACTAGTTTTCTTTACACATTTTAAGTACGTACTTTCTTGGTGGTGTAAAGCTTGTGGGTAACTCTATATATATATAGACAAACGCACAGACAAGCTAAAGCATATTTTGGGGCTCATCGCTGTTTATATCCTAATAACTGTTCATCACTTCCAGGAGAAAAAAAACATTCGTTTTCCTGTCTGCAGTGCTTATTACCGTTTTTACTGTAAGGAATACTACGACTTTACTATAACACGTTTTATGACTTTTTACCTGCTCCCTTCTACCACCCTCCATTAAGGAATTATATAACGATATTGCATTTTGCCTTGAAGAAACTTAAGGAATATGCCGTTTTAGAGGGAAAGGCCGTGTGTAATTCTTTGTGTGATGGTATATAATGCATAAAAGTGAGAACATTGAATTGGTGTCATTTTCCACATTCTAAGCTAATATACGTATTCCTTTTAGTGAGTATGGACACAAAGTATACACTTAATAAATACAAACAGAAGAGTTTGTTGGCATTCATAAAAAAGTGTGTGTAGACTTGTGGATGTGCGGAGTGGTTAGTATACATAAATGAGCTGAGCAGATATGGTATAGAAAAAGAACAATATATGAGTAACAAAAGCCGAGAGGTAGCCACTGGAGGGTCATTTTCATTCCCGTCTTCAGTCTTGAAGCCTGTGGATCTTTGGCTGTGTTACATGGGCATTAAAAGAAACTTTGCTCTGGAGTTTTCACAAGACATTACGCCATGTGTATGTATAGTCATTGTTTATAATCTTCTCCAAATCTGCTCTGTACATTTGTATTATCATCACCTGATATTTCTTTTGTGAGTGAGTTGCAACGTGTTACAGCACAAGCAATGAGCGTTTTCCTAAGACGTTTCTAACTTCTTGAATAATTTCTTACATGTATCATACTTCTCCGTGTTTGTATTCATAAGCCAATTTCCAAAGTCTTCCTGTCTCTATATCTTGGTTAAGATGGAATCATCTACTTAAGTGGAGTTAGGATTATCATTTCACGCGAGTAGCAAAGATAAAAAGCCAGAATAGAACAAAAGTGATTTGACGAATCGTCTCATCAAATATTTGCCTCTCATCTCTAGAATAACGCTATGCCAAAACTCATGTTGAATGTATGCAACTCTTAAAGGTATTTATTAAGTCGTATATATACCATATTGTGATGTGCGGTGTTTCTTGAGCTCTTTGGAATAAACTTCAACAATAGTCATTTATATGCCTTGATACCGTTATTGTCATTACTCAATACATATTTTGGAATACTGTTGCTAGTGCTCATGTGTCCATGAAATTGTAACGCTCTCATTCCACCATAGAACAATTCTTATACATCCGAGGAATGAAAATCAATGAATGCATTGTAAAAGGATTATAGCTGTAGGTTAAATATCCAGTATAATATACGTACATTCATCAATTTATAACATGGGCAGTTATTAAAAAATTGAAAATTAATCTCATCCATTGATAATTAAAGAATTTCAATATTAATTACAAAAGTTTTGTGATATCTTCTAATTTAACAGGATATATCACTTATCCAGCTGCCTTCCTTTCATTTCAGAATCAATTCAAATTAACAATACTGCTTTAAGCTGTACTCTATTGCGCACTAAAAGTTTTGCTAAATCTATTATCTATGTCAGTATACAATGCAGAGAATTTTTCAGAGAAGCTGTCACCCACTAAATAGTATAAAAATTTGATCTACAACTGCCGGTGAAATCTTTATTCTCTACTTGTCAATTAAATGTCAGCATCGTATGAATAACAGAGTAGATATCAAATGATTAGATAAAATGTTGAAGTGCTATCATTTGCCTCAAATATATTTGAGTGCCTTTAGAATAATTGTATCGTAAAGGAAATCCCGGTCACTAAATTCTATACTTAATTTTACCCTCTTTTTTCCTAAATATATACAGACTTCAATATGCAAATATTGTGCAACAAAAACATTCTACAGTAGCTTGCATCGTTGAGCTAGACTTTGTTGAGTGCACATTTTTCGAGTTTTATACGAACACACACTTTCTTCTATTTCTAGTAAGACAGCAACTTATCAACTCTTTCCACCCTTAATATGTAGACCTAATTTGTTTGTAACTTCAGAGTAGCTTTCCTATTCAGCGGACAAATAAATGCTTGCGAAAAAGCATTGTCATGTCATGTCATTCCATGAATGGGTGAATGAGCTCTACCACACAGACTTTCCTCTTAATGCTATTGTTTATATGCCAATTCAATTACGTCGCCAACGATGAAAACGTTCCCTGACAAACTTTACACTATAACAGAAGCTACTACAATACTTTCTTCTTGTGGTGTTGGTGAAAAGATTGATATTGACATTACGTGTAGTAACAGTCATAGTGAATTATTAGCAACAGCAAAACATCAACAAAAGTCAGCATCACGTTCTGTTGGGAGAATTACTGAAAAAACTTATCAATAGTTGTGTTGCTCCGAAGGTGGCCGCTACTCCCATTATTTATTTAATATTAGTGTTGAAAAAGTCATTTCTGCTGCCATCGACACTCCAAGAGCTGTAAAATAACGGCTACTGCTTTGCAAAAGCTGTTAAGACAGAGTAAGAAGAGATGCAGAAGATGGTAAGCAGTTCTGTACTGCTTGCCATAGTCCTTTCTTTGTGAAAAGGTTGATACTTTCCCCACCCTTCGTGGTGTGGGCTGGTCGAAGGGGCCAATGCCTCTTAGGAACTCGCTCAAACAAATGAGGGACTCCTTCGCTGTCTGGAAGGTCAATCCAGATGTTATCATCGAGGCTGAGGAGCTTAGACCACCGAAGTCCATTGCCAGTGAGAAGGTTGAAACGGTATGATCATGGTTATATTAACTATCCTAGAAATTATAATAATATTCCTATTATTTGTAATTTAAGAATAATATGTTCAGGGGTAATGGCTTCGCATTTCTTGATAATGTATTTTTGCATACCTCAGATTTCATACAATATGCGGTCTTATTTATAAAAGTCCGTAGACAGTTGGTCAGGTTAATAAATGGACTCTTTTTTGCCCGTTGCGTCATTGTCTACAAACAACATCTTCTGGTAAATCTTTTTGCTAAACACTTGCCCATGTGTTTGTAGATTCTAGTGTTCAAGTTCAATGTTCCGATTCCTAATAGTTTCTCACATTTATGCCTTGCAAAAGGCAGATATGTGTTTGCTCTTTACAAGTAATTAGTTAGAGATTACGAGCCATTTTCTTCACTCGGTACATTCTCAACCGTTCCATTTAAGTTTTTATGGGCATTAGCTTAGCATCAAGTTTGCTTTGTTAGGCTTCTCGTGGCTTTTAAAGGATGTCAAGAAGTTCGTAAGCCGTTTCCTTTGTTTGCTCAAACCCTTTAAATACTTGAATTCATATAAGAGGATTTTGAAAATGGCAAATTTTTGTAAGCCGGTTCTGCAGTAAATTGGTCAAAAGTGACCTTGCTGTTAAATTTGCAAATATGGGAAGTTGATTTAGTAAGTAAAAGCCCACAATGGCTCTTCACAATCTAAACCTCTTTCAGAAAAGCACGTATGGAATAAAGTTGCACAACGTTACTTTCAAAGCAGATAGAAGAATACTGCTTTAAGTTTTGTATAACACAAGCAGATATTAAGTATGCGGTAAAATTATGTGTTGAAGAAAACGTGTAAAAGTTAAAAACTCTGAAAAGTGTACTTTATTAAAACATATGAAACGCAGACCGAAAATACCTGCAAGATCTTTTGTGAAAGGGAGAATTGATATTTGAACAAGAATAAAATCAAATTGATTGAACTTTTATGCATGTAGTTTCGAGGAAAAATATATCAGAAACCATACAAAAAATAATTACTTCTTCATAATTGACTCTGCTTTATATTTAATGTATGATTTTATCCCATATGACTGCTTTTTCTACGATCACACAAAAATATAATGGGTAAACCACAAACTCAGTATTTATGTGGGCTTTTGTTCTCTAAAGCAGAAGTTTCCTTTCGCTTAAGTAAGTAGACTTCAGGTCCATATGCGAGCAGCAGTCGCTTGTCAAATACATACTCCCCTTTTTAACATCTTGTTTTTGCCTACAGGTCGATACTTCTATTTCATTTAGAGCTTTGTTGTTTTAGACAATGACATGTACGCGTACCCATTTACAAAGCCATTTTTGTTGAGTGTTCATTAGCATTAAAAAGAAGAAAGGCCTGTGACAATGGAAGAAAGTCTTTTTGAGAAGATGACGCTCAGGTGTGGAGAAGAAAAAACGAGAAGTTGGTTTCGAACATAGGTTTACAATATGATTAACAATGTATGAAGCCATTACGTATTTACTATTTACTTTCATTTCTTCTGGAGTTACTCCGAAAAAACTAAAAGTGGTCCATAGATCACTGCCACCACACACGGAGGCAATATCGCTTTTATTGCATGTCAGCCACATCCTAAGATTCATACTATCATTTTCGCCTCTGTTCTTTGGTCTTAAAATATTTTGGAATCTGCATCTTTTTGGCGATATTTCAACGAAAGCGGTAAATCACAAGACGGCTGTAATAAAAAATTGAAAAGATAAAACCCCTTAAAGAAAACCAAACTAGTTCAACGTTTTCCGAATTTGTGCAACCGTTTCTTTTGGGCTAAGGTACATAATATGTACATACATAATTCACCAAGGTGGACTTTGTAAAAAAACATCTGAATCCAGATAAATACTCACTGCATAAATATATTATTGTTTCGTATTGTGTAAAATACCGTCATTCAGTGTATATAGAAGAAAAGTACTTAAAATTCTTGTTTTTCTCAAGCTTGCGCTTGTTCGGGAATTGCGTAATGTATTTTGAAAACGTCCATATGGTGTGATCAGGATCTTCCATTCTATATAAAAGCATGTTTGCAACAGGAAAAAATAAATTTTTGATCTAGTTTTTAAGGCAGGACTTTTGAAATTATATTTACAACCTCAATCCACTTTAAACGCTGAACTCTTTGACTTTGACAGACTTGCTTCTATAACCTTCAATCATGTTTTTTTACAAAGTTAATGAGTTTCGTTCAGTAGAAGCAGTGTTGATGTTTTCCGGAGAATCTACAAGATACGACAAAACGTAATATCCGTGTGCCAAATACATGTAATACGAAGCACAGTAAACATAAATTGTTATGATGCCTTCGAAATTAAAGTAGGATACGTATGTAAGCAATTATTGCTTACCTACTACAATAGAGATCTTGCATAACGAGGAAGGAAAAAAGAAGATCTTGAATTTCTTACATAATATTATTAAGGATCAAAAACAAAGCTAAAGATGTTGTATTTAATAAAACTGTATATCCTTTTGAGAAAGCAAACAAAGCCTTTGATTTAGTAATAGCCAATTTATTACTTTTTATCAGCTCAAAGCGAATAGTTATAACTATTAATTGTGTACCTGTTTGCAAATACCGTTTAATTTTTGAGCTGAATAGATGGTCTATCTAGGTAAAAGAAAATTACAAAGTATAGATGCATGATTTCCCTACATGTTGTACTTCAATCAAACTCGGTAAGACAGCCTTAATTGTCTTCAGTTTTCTCTTATGTGTACTACGTAAATTAAATGGAACCTCTATCTATATCAGCATAACATAATATGTCTTCGACCAGCTACTCTTATTACCACTTTCTCATTGCGCACCGCTGAATGCACAACTTATGCATTAAATTGTAACTTAATCCTGTGTGACTTTCCCTTTCCTCTCGTCATTTTCAATCAGTTGCTCCCATAACCTGGAAGCAAAAGCGGACTCATACTTTACATTAGGATTCCAGCTTCCATTCTAAATAGCAACAAAGGAAAGGTATTAGGTATATTTAAAAGACCTGATATGCACATGGGGCTCAAGGTACCACTATTTACTCTCTCTCAGTGCCATTCCTGCAAACAACGAAAGCGACAAGGAATAGGAATCCTTGTATTAAACACGAGAGCAGTGCACACTTTCTGGAGAAACCGAAAGGTTGCGTGCATACCATGGTTTTGGAACCTCGCCCGAGTAGTTTTTTTTTCTTCGTTCGCAAAATTTCTTGTCAGTATTATTTTGCTCAAGCCCTTGTTCAGTGGAGACTCAAAGTTAGTTACTGAACTCTCTAAGGCATTCTGGGTTGCCTTGCATGCATGAATGCATGCCTTTGTGATGATGAAAAATCTCATATAATTAATGTTCATTACAATTTATGGTATTCATTATAAAACCGAACAAGCTACTGCAGAAAAATTCAAACTGCCAAAAGCATTCTTAGTGTTAAATAACCGAAAATTGAAGTTAACTAACTGTTCCTGCAACTTACATTTTTTAAATTTCGGTGGAAAAGGAGATTCCAGAAGCAGTTCATTATAGTGTGGGCGTAGTTCATACATAAGTACACAGTGAGCATATCGGGACAAAGGAGAATGAAAGCAAAAGTAAGTATTATGTATGCTGGTTCACTTTGCTCCTCACACAAAAGAAATTTCTGGCAAAGTGTGTTCATTATCTCACAATGCAGATTTTAAATTAGTTCGTGGAATCTGATGGGACAAAAGCATATATAGTAAGCCTTTTCCCTATAAATTGCGTAATGTTCGTGAGATGCTGGCTAAAGTTACATACATAATGCATATCAAATATCCCCAAGAGTTCTCAGATTTTAGTTAAAGCCGAAAACAAATACCCGGAGATGACTAATGGGCAAATAGGATGGGGTGTTATGTATTGTACAGTTTCAGATTGTGGGAACTTGATTAAATGCATTTAAAACGCCTGCTTGACTTACTCATAATTTTTGACTTAAGGAATAAGACGCTAAGAAGGTGACATGCCAATATGCTTCAACTTGACTTGTCCTTAATTTCATAAGGCTAACGACCAAACACTACACATTAATGCCAGAAGCAGATGCTGTAACAGCTGCTACTTCACAAGCATACGAATAATGTACTGTGCTTGAAAAATAACATGGGTTTAAGAGTCAATGTACATAATACTCTGTCTTAATGCTGCAATACAAGTCCTCTTGATTTTACAGCCTCTTTATCCGCCCTTCGTTTCTCAAGAATGTAGGCTACCGTTACAGTTTCTTACTTTATAAACACTTTCTAATAGTAAAATAGACTACTTCGGACTACTAGACTACCCTTTGATCCTAGTCATTGTCATTGCAGACAAATTGTACGTTATATATGTACATAATATTTAGTCCGAAATTTTCTTTAATGGAATAAAAATATTATAATTGCGTGTTTCAAATAGGTACATGCATATTTCCCATTCTTTAAACATCTCCACACATACTCACAAATATGTAGTCGTAGCACTACAGCTTTTCTTTTCGAATCTTATGAATTTATGCATGATGCTATCCACCAACTCGTCTATACCTTACAATGATGGTGACGTAAGGAAAGTTGGGAAAGTAAAGATGTTTCAACTGTGCAAGGTTTTTTACTAAAGCAGATAAAAGTTTACTTTGCACAGTCCTATACAATTAAATAACAAGCATACTTTGAAGTATGGACTAAAAAAATATCTTGCACAATACATTTATAACATGCACGGGGCATATTTGATCTTCTGTGATGTCAGTGATAGACTCAAGCCATGGGGAAACAGAGTAAACATTAGTTGGTGATGTAAAGGAATTGCATTTCCTAACTAGAAGCAAACAGTTTCAGGAAAAATATTTTTTTAAGTCTTTGTCTGATCTGACGAATTCTCTCGCTCTCTCGCTGGGGATGATAATGCTTACGTCGTCACTTAAGCTTCCAAGCAATTGCGTAATATGCGCACAGGTTCATATACAACTTATGCCGATTGTTCCTCCTGTGCCAGCATAAATAATTGATAAATGAGAAACGTAAAAACATGTCTGTATGGATTTTCCTTTATCTCTTTTGTCTGCTACTCAAAGTTTTCTACAGAAAACTCTACATTTTCCTTCCCCCAAACTAATAATCTTGAGGAACGGATGGTTGAAACAGAGGCACTGTACCGTAGAATCTGCTAAAAATATTAAAACAAGTGAAACGAGAGTGGATTCATATTCCTGGTTTTGTGCCAGCACCATAGTGGTTTCAAGAAGATGTGCCCGTTTTGTACGCACAATATTAAACAAAAGTCTTTGAAAATTCAAGACATATTCACATTGACTTGGTGGGACCACTGAAACAAGACTTTCTATCTTTATGTATGATTGGTGTACACATTTGCACATGTGTTGAGGAATACAGAGTAGGTAATGTACACTATGACGTGATTTTACGGGTTTATTGCTTGCTTCGACTTTCGATCAGTGAAAAAATGAGTTGCTCGAAGTTGATGAGACATAAACCTTTACTTATTTTTGCTCTTTCGTTTATCATTCATTCGGAAGTTGGAAGTTTTTGCAGATAAAAAATCGGAAGCTTCTGTGTGCTTCAAGGATATATGCATCAGATTTGAATTTATTATTATTATTACTGGCATTATGTGTATATTTTGCTAGTTTGTTGTACATTTCCGTTTAAAAATAAGCTTGTAGTTTGTGATTCTTTACAAGTCTCTTTAGTAGCAGCATTGCCTATGCCGTCCTTCTGTACTCATGTTTCTTTCTAAAATACATAAATACTCCCGTTTTTAAGTACGGGATATTTTCTACGCGCAGTATATTTTGAGAGATGCCATAATTTGAACACGCAAATAGTAAATGGGCACATGGGAGACGCATTAGCTTGGAATATCTCTGGTGATAAATGTATGTGCGGTTGTGGTGGAACAAGCACCAAGTTTTTTTAAATGATGAAAGCATATTTAGGCTTTTGGGTACTACTACATATATTGATTTTTGTGCTAATTAAACGGGGCATGAAAAACTTACACGTAATAACATTACATACTATTCAATTATCCTAAAATATAGCAACTAGTAAGGTTCCTTTGTTCTTTTTTTTAATTTCTATTTGGAAGGTTTGTTTGGTCAAACCAGGGAATCGGCTGCGTGCTACTAAATGCGTTTCCGCTAAATTTAATTCAACATTTTTGCGAACTTGCTAATACGATACAACTATATGTATAAGACTTTTTTTAAGTCTGTGGAAATTCTTTTAGGGATTGGAACGAAATGCCTTTAACATCCATTAGATGGATGATTATTACGATCAAGAAAAGTAGGAAATCTGCTTTCTTCTCATGTCAAGAGGTAACTTCGCTTCATGATTTATCGTTGGATTAGAAAACTCGTGAGAGAATTTATATGGACGACTGACTCCAAAAAGGTAAAAGCTGAACGGATGAAACTACGAAAGCGAGAAAAATACTGATTCCCTTTTTTGCAAGATATTTTACTTTCGCTGCTAACTTTTTGCTACATCTTCTTGATTATCTACTTTCTTCACTTTATGAAAACACCATAATTTCTTGGTAATCATCAAGCATAGTTTTATATCAGAGAAACGGTTTAGGTATATTGGCAGAAACCTGGATCTCTCAAATATGAATGTATGAATTAAATATTTCTATAACTTTCTTTTGTTTGCTTCATGTGACGCCACCGCAGATGAATTACACGCCAATTCAGAAAGTTCAACAGAAAGCCGCACATAGTTCACGACCAGATCTGTCTTGCCACGTCATGTCATAAAATCTTAAATGTACCTATGCAAGTGTATAAATAATGGAGTGCTTTGTGAACCGATTTTTATCTCATCTCTCATTCTTGTCATGAATGTACTGACTGATGAATTCAAGCAACTCCATCTCTTTCTACTCAAAAATATTTTGGAAAGTATTGCCAAATTTTCATAGACCAGTGAACTTCATTTTTTCAGAGTTACAAAAATTCCTCATACATTAATAAAAGACTTGGGGAACCGCATAAGTATGTTGTTGATGAAGGTTAGTATATAATGACTGGTTAGCAGGAACTGTAAACGCCGTTTTTGCTTTCGGCTCATTTGCCACCCTCTACATGTTGTCTTGGAAGACGCTATAGCTTGGCTTTCGAAGGAACTCCTGACTACCTCCCACTGCACGAAAGCAGAAATTTTACATGCCAGGTGGTATAATAAATATATGTATATGGAATTTATGTACATAAGAGGATTATATATAATGATCCTAGTGCATTTATCTTATAGTTGTATAAGTAGATTAGCATTGTGAGGCTAAACAAGATCAAAGTGAAAAAGCGCTCTTAGCCAAAGAACGTAGCCAGGTTTCATCATTCTATCCATCCAAGTTACCTCCAAGTGGAATCATAAAAAATTGTCTGCATGACAGATTAATGGCTTTTCCTGGAAATAAGAGCACATCTTCTTGCCATTCAAGATGTGCATAAGTGTAAGTACATACATGTATTTACTTAGGTTTGACTTTTTTATAGACGGTTACCTTGTGGCAGGGAATGGCTTTAAGGCTGCCTTTCAACTCTTCTTTGTTTGTGGCGTGACTATATATCCAGATGAAAGAGCAGCAGGAATGCTTCCGTGATTACTACCATTTTAATGATTCTTTTTTTGCAAAGTCGCATTTTGCAAATGAAAAGGAGGTAGATAATGATCAAAAGCTGAATAGATTTTTAATATACTTGATGATTGCTAGTCGTAAGTCAGACTGTCACATTTTCTAAATTCTAAAAAATTACAGCATTACACACAGATTTGAACGTTTAGCGTCCTATTCTAATCATCAGAGTACAAGTTTGAACAAACCCACCGACTTTTTCTTTTGAACAGTTTTACTTCATCAATTTGTAACGTAGCTAAACACAAATAAAAGTTATAAAACTTTTTACGAGTTTAGAAGTATGCTACGATTTTTCTACTATAATCGTAATCTCTATGATTTTATACATGCACTTGACAAATTGGAAAGTAGATGTGTTTTGCTACAATGATTCATGTTATGTATATTCTTAATTTTCCATTTTTACACTTGACGAATTGTTCGCTGCTTGTAGGTATGTAAATTTGAATGAGTCTAGTAGATTCATGCGGTCTAGGTTTATGTCGTGATTGGAAGAAAGTTTTTTCACTCTGAATAGTAGTTTCATTGACTTGACGCAGTCACTTTTACGATACACTTGCGTTACCCATCAATGGGTTTATTGCTAGTATTTAAAGTAAAGATATATTCGTACTACATTACTGTTAGGGTAAACAGTTGCAGAAAACAAAGTGAATTTAAATATCTACATGTATGAATATGTGAATATGTTAGAAAGTATGAGTAAAGTATTGAAAATGATAACGATTGCCATGATGAGACAGTCCTGAAACCGTTTCCATCAATTATACTAATAGAAAGAATTAAAAATTGTAAGCAGGCAAGTACTGTTGGCTAGACGGTAGTGCAAGGGATATATATTTTTGTTGTACGTTTTGTCGCATTAAATAAACCTAACCCTTTGTTTGACGCTTACGTATGCACAAACTATAAATCATGACTGACACAAATCGGATGCTGGACTTAGTGCCGGTGTGAACGTTTGGAAGTATACCAAGTAAATAATGGTTTTTAGTCAAGCGCTAATTTATTAAATCTGGTCCTTAATTACCAAACGTTGCCTACACCTTGTGACGTGAGCATGGTCAAGGTATGAAGGAAACGAACACTGCTGGCGAACAGTTCTAAATATAGAAACTGCATTGTACCACACCTAACATGGCCGCACTAGTATAAAGTATAACCATGACCGATGAATGTATATGAGGTAGACTGCTTTTTTAAATATATAATTCTTAGCGAAACAACTCTTGGCTTGTGCTAGTGCTGAGCAAGCAAAAGTAAGCAAAGATAAAATGGGAAATACATCGGTAGAATAAAATATAACGGGATACCATAATATGCAATTGCAAGTTTTATGTATTTACAGTTTCACTCTTTGTCATCTGAAAGCTCACTGCTCTGGTGTTCTTTTTATATAACTGGTTGTAAAGGAACTGGAATGACATTCATGGAAAGTAATGTCCAGTATGGGAATACCTTTGCACAAAGCAATACTTCTCTAGGCAAAAGTAATCAAGTGTCGGGCTCAACATTGCATAATACACACAAACACCAACATATTTTGAATTGAATACCTTGTGTTGTATGGTTTTAAATTATTTATGTATATGTGTGAGTGTACACATGCAAAATTCAATCTATTCAATCTACAAACACCGGAGAGTCTGTAAAACGCAACCCTTTTATTTTCTTAACATTTGGACATTTCGTTTCAGGCTGTCTATGATTTTGAATCGAAACTGTAGACAAACTTTACATTTTGTTGAAGTTTGTATATTGCTTTTGAGAGGCTCTTCTTTTCAAATCGCTTTGTACTTCCAACAAAATGACAGGAAGAGGGCAACGAGTAACGAGAACGGAAGTGTAAAAGCGCAAATAAGCGGTACATCTTGTGTGTTGAGTTGCATAAGAGAGGGCAGTTGAACTGGCATTATCAGCAAAAAATAAATGTTTTGCTTTTATGTTATTGTATACATAAATGGATGCAAACGTGTGTTTTCATGATTTTCTAAGATTCACCATGAGTGCAATAATGCCAAAAAGGATAGTAATTGGGCACGTAATGTAAGAGAGGATAGAATGCTATATGAACACGTAATCTTACATTGAATTTCCCATTTTGTATTTTTTTACAATAATACGAAGAGAAAGAAGGTTGCAAGAGTATATGTTATGCATTTATATTTCAAACATATTATATGATTTTACATTAAGATATTGATGGAACTGCATATAGTGCACAGCTTTCTCCTCCCGTACTCCATACATTTTTGTGTACATACTGTTACATGCATACGTTGATATTATTATGTTTACGGTTGTTTGTGCTCTTCTCTGACATTTCATGGAGAAAGTTACTACTGTGCAATATTTTCTTTCGATAAAAAAACATCCAACATTTTATGTTTTGCAGCTACCTACGCCATTTCTTTAGTACTTGAAAGTCATGTGAGTGAGCAACTGCATGCCTTTCATTCTCATAGATTTTACTCCGTGATAAAAGTGGCCATGTACGCTTTTACCTTTATTCACTCAACGTAATCCTAGCATACTTGCATTGCATTTAAAAACTTTTCGATTTTTTTTGTATACAGCCTGATGGTTTGTACATTTGGGATTCGACAACCTTTCCTTTTCAGTTTCTTTGTATGGGTATGTGGTAGCTAAAGCAATTGAGCCAGAGCATTCCATTTCTTGCTCTACAATTTACACATATGGAACAAGAGTTTTGTATTGTGATTTTGATATTATATGATACGTTTTAAGCCCTACTATGGCATTGCATGCTTTGTTGCACTTACTACTCCTTTCTAATACCAATGCTGCTTCCATTTTACTGAATTGCCGTTCAGTATTACATTACATTGACCGGTAACATTGGTGTAGCTTAAGAGCACAGCAGGCATGATAGTGAAAGCAGCTGCCTGCAGTGAGGAATGGAAGGTGCGGCAAATTCTCGGATATTGATGGGTCTCTAGAACGTTTTTTTCTCTTGTGATAGTAGTGGTGGGGAGAAATAAGAATCTATGCTGTGGAATAGCAAGTGTATCCATTCCTTTCTTCAGTTACTGTTTTCCTTCTCAGAATTTGAGTCTTTTTCCTAGAGTTTTGTGAGCAAAACTAACTGCTCCCCGCCGATATTGTGTGTATACTTCTACTGCAGCCGGTGATACTTTCTTTTGGTTTCCTAGAGGGGAATGGCTGATGCTCCTTTTCGTTTCAAAGTTGTATGAGACTTGGGAGAGCATTATCAGTAGATGCGGATACAAACGATATACATATATCCCTTGTGCTGTTTGGACAGGACAGAGCCAAGATGTAACATTCTTTCCTGTAACTTGTACTTAAGTTAGTATAAATATTACATTCCAAAGGGAGCAAGCCTGGAGTAGGAGATTATCTCGTGGGTAGTGATATGTACATATACATACATATGTAGATAGTGATAAGCATTCGTTACAAAGTTAAATGTGCGGGAGGACACAATTGGGTAGGGAGCAGTAAAGGATGTAGCAAGCAGATGATAACAGTGCATCAGGAACGAAGAAAGGAAGAGAAAGTGGATGACTAGTGAAAACAGAGGAATTTCCACTTGCTCTTCACACCTCTCCACGGTCACTCTTATATACAGTATCCATCTGTGGCAACCGTCAAATTGACATAGTATTACATGCGTTTTCTCGCCTTATTTTTTTTCCTCCTCCATTGTATTATACCATATAAACTGTCTGTCTTGACGTAAGTTAAAAGAAGATATTTGTGGTCATGTTTCGATCCTACAAAGGACACCACACCACTCTTCCACCATGTAATTCACCACAGAGTAACGTCGAGAGCCTTGTTGATTACATAACCTGCGCTTGTCTTGCTAGCCTTCTATTCTCTGTCTAACCATCTAGATTCTTGGGTGACAGTTGTAACAAATCGGCTAATTTACTCTGAACTGCCAGTAATAATCACGTAATGGTCAAGTAATCATGAATTTGCGTCCCCTGTTGATGTTGCGTAAAAATAACAACCAAGTTTCCGACTGGTTTTTTAGTTAAGAATGTACTTTGTGAGTTTTTCTCCAAGAGAAATGTGCAAACTTTGTAATTCACTCCTCAGTTCTCAGTCTATATAACATTAATAAGGCAATAAGCCATAAAGTGACCGATAAATTTTTCGAACTAAAGAGCAGTTTTATATGTACGCAGAGTTTCATCTAAAAAAACTCATAAAAGTTGTACGAATGTAACTTGCGTAGTGTTTTAGTTGTAGTGCTCATATTGTATTTCTCTCTTCCTGGATACACATATCCATAAGTATAGATATAAAATATATGCATACATATATACATCGTTCAGTAACCACAATCAGACTGGCGAGTGAAAGTGTATAAATGAATGTATTTTTTCATTCACACTCCGGATCTAATTTTTATTTACTCTGTCTAGCTTATGAAATCTAGAGTGCTGCTTTTGAGTGAAAGTAGTTAGAACCTAATATCGTCATTCAAGAAAATAAAAAGGATGGACAAAGGAAATGTTCATTCAACATAGTTGGCCCTCCAACATCTTCTCATTAGTAACCCTGTGCTAGAAGTGGCTGTTATATTCAAGTAATCGTAGCAAAAATGGGTTTTTCTGCATATAATATCCTTTTGACGTATGCTTTACTGAAAGTATTTTTACACACATAGAAATAACAACACAGCAGGGCAATCATAATGCCTAAATGATCTCTTGTGTTTTATATTATTAAACGCAACAGAGGATAACTTTTGGCCAAAAGAAAACAATTTATAGCAGACGTGTTTTTCGTGTAGAAAAGCTGCTATTATGATTATGATTACGTAAACAGTAAAAGCTTACCCGCCTACTGCGTCGTATGCTGGAGAAAACCGTTATGAACTTAAGCAACCACATAATATGTCTTCAACAATCGATCAAGCCTATTGGCTGCTTTGTAAAGTTTGAAATTAATCCAACATCCGTATCTGTCCACAAATTATGACTTGGGGTTGGCTACCTGACACAAAATTATAATGATAATGTTTCGTTTGTACAGACATAATTGTGCGGATGCCTCAGCTTTCGAACCTAAAATTTCACCAAGTAAATTGTCATAATATACTAGAGGGCGACCCTTTCCTTAGATCGCTATCATCGCAAGTGTATTTTCAGTTTCATAATAATTCTACTTCAGTGTTTGCTTACATTTTCGTACTAACGAAAGCAACTAAGTGAAGACCAGACATCGATCAAACTCTTACTTCAAAAGGATACATGCAGTAATAGACACTAGTATGCTGTGTCTGTAAAATTGACATAAAGTTTTATGCGTTGTAAATATATACTGGAGAAATTACATTACTATTATCACCGAAACGAAACTTTCTAGGTAGTTTTCTCTCCGACTCTGCCCAACTGGAGACATACCAAGCTGAGTGAAAAGATCAAATACGTTTGCCTGAGTTTCTGAGAAAATAGCAGAGTAGAAAGTTAATGCTTAACAAACCTACTGTATAGTGTATACACACATCTAAATAGTGTGGAATACTGTATTCGTTGGAATATATACATATACTATGTCGTTGTCTGTATTTAAATCCGTTTTGAATACCACAAAGAAGCATTACTTTAGTCAAAACATTTTGGGAAAATCCATACGTATAATAAGATGTTTGCCGACTCATGCAAACATGCGAGTCTTGAGTGTATTTCAAAATACTGCATATATTATGTGAATTAATTATAATGGTCATTGCCTGAAAGTAAGTATACCGTTATGCCAGTAGAATTCTGTACCTTTAATACAGGTAACAGCTATTGTCAAATGTGATAATTTGTGACTACGTCGGAATCAAGTAAAGCACATCTGGTCTTGTGTTGGTGGTGAGAGTGATGCCATGCCTATGCATGCCTCAATGACATTTCATGTGAATTGATGTTGGAAAATATTTCCTTCCTTTCAACTTAACGAACAATGCCCAAATATATTTCATGAAAGAGGATATTTATATTTCAGTCTGTTGAACATTTTTTTGAACAATGAATGCCTCAATTGTCCTTATTTCGTGGAAAGTGCAGCATGGAATTTTTTTGTTCTTAAAATCATGTAAATGTAATTTTCTCTTGCTCTGTATACCATCTAAAAGCTCAATGAATACTTTACATTTGCATGAGCAATAAAACAGCAATAAGTGCTACGGTAAAGCATACGCTTAATACGGATTGTACGGTTTCGCACACAGAAACACGCACGACATTTTCACTGGAGAAAACAGCTCACGGATTCAAATGAAAGAAGTAAAAAGCTTTCCCATAAAAATCGTGTATGTGGAGAAAGGAGAAATTCACAGACATAAAACTACTTACAATATGTCCAAAATTCACATAGCACTTTCCAAATACATATAAGACACTATAACCCAATACCCTGGAGAAAATCGAAAGTTTCTTTTAAAATAAGTTATTCTTTGAGAACAGAATGTGACAGTTTTGTGTAATGATAGAAAAATTAAATACTNGAGAACAGAATGTGACAGTTTTGTGTAATGATAGAAAAATTAAATACTGTAAATGCTTCCTACGTTGCAGCTTTGTTGCTCTTACAAAGGATACATTTTTTTTAATCTGGAGCTTTAGGAGAAAACACTTAAGCTCAGGCACCTTCAGTCATTGTTATGTTGAGAGCACACGTGGAAAGCTGCTGTAATAGCGAAAATTATTTTCAGTTCAGACTATGTGTATTCAGACTACAGAAGTGTGCGACCAATGACTTTTATTACATTTTACACTCAAACATAATGGGCAGACATATGGAGATATAAACAAAAGTAATGCAAACCAAGCTTGGTAAAATGCTTCTATACTTTCAGCTGGAAAGCAAACCCAAGCAGTATATTTTACTTTTATTACTGCTACGTCTCTATTTTCTTCCTGGGTACGAATAATATAAGCACGGATATGCACACTCAAATACACACAGCCATTATCCGTTGTTTCAAAACAGGATATAAGGAAAAATTTACACGTTCCTCACATAGGCCAATCAAGTCTTAGACCGTTCCATATCTAAAAGACATCATCCGATCTGCTGCCTTAATCATTCAAGATAAAAACTTCCATGTCATTAATCTTATCCGCTCCAGAGTCCAATCTTACAACTACCCTTAACTATTCCCAATCCCAATACAAATCGATAATGTAACTTACACAACTATCTACATGTTGTGAATTTATATTAACTAAACTAGAAGGTGGTGGTGGGTTTGTGTATGTGTTTGTGAAGGAAACGATTCAGGAGTAATTTGTAAGCATGTCAAAAAAGAAAGTAGAGAAAAAGAGAAAGTAGCATACACGATTCCATATTCACGTATACAAGTAAAGTCAATTCATTCTTGTATGATTACTTGTGCTTAAGAGAGTACGCAGACGACTCTCACAAGAAGAACCTTAACTAATCCGGTAGCAAAAACGTTTCGCTCCGGTAAGTCATTCATTATTACGCCAATTCTTAAGTGAACTCATCTGCTATACTGAATACAAATGATCGCCTTGTTATTCATCATCATAAGATCTCTTATTTGAGACTTACAAAGAATGGGTGACAAGAAGAGCAGGGGAATCAGCGAGTCTTCCTGACATGTCCAGCATACTCAAAGCTCCAAAGCTGCAACGGCAAAAGAGCTGTGGTGGAGTCGGCACTGGGGGTTCCCTTGGGAGTGCCCCTTTCCGTGGACCTTCCACAGATTCCCAGCAGTCAAAACAGTCATTGCCGTTGCCTGGATGTAGTACAAGTGTTGCTGCAACTCCTCTACTGACTCGAAAAAATCCACAGCATTCGGACAGTGGAACTGGTGGTTCAAAGTTTGACAAGAGAGAAACATTCAAATGGAGTGGAGTCACAGTCAGTTTTGATGCAGAATCAGTCAAAATTGAAAATGAAGTTAATGGCGCACCTCCAGGAATCAAAAAGCTTGGGAAAGAGGTTGGCCTATTTTTTACTGTAGTAAAAAATGGAATACTATTAAATACATATAAGCTAAACTACGTAAACTTTCAGTTGAATGTTTTATAATACTTATTGCGTGCAATATAAGTACGATACCTAAGCCTAAGTCACTATAAAAGAAAGTTTGGTCAGTCAGTATGCATATGTTTGAGTAGGCTGGGTTTAAGTAATACAAAGTCATCATGCATTTTCGGCAGATTTATAACACTCTGGCACGTAAGGGTGCCGTTGACATAACAGACCACGAAATAGTAGCATAAAACATAGTTCCAACTTCCCAGCTACTAATTTTTATAACCTGCTTTAAGAGGCATATGAACTGTTGGTAATATTTGAAATGCCTCAATCCGTCACTACCAAGCGGCGAGTGCAGCGTTTGTTCGTTATAACATGTGTATATTTTGGTGGTGATTGATGAGCAAGTTAAGTAAAGTAAACGAAATTCACGAGAAAGCAGGGAAATATATTTTACGCTGCTTCTGTCCTAATCAGAGACTTCGCACTGTGTTGGAAATTTTTGAACAAGCTAATTCAATAAAGGAAGGTTTTCTAATAGTCAAAGTTGGGATTTAGGTTTTTGTCGAAATGCACGGCTGTGCCTTGCATAACGAATGAAGAGTAGCTAAGGTTGAAAGGTTGCGAGTAGCTAATCAATTCAACAAACATCAGATACAATCTCAATACTTTTTGATGAATGTAATTATTAGTTTTCCGCTTCTTGACTGCTCAAAGACAATGTACTTCACACGAATATCACGTTGTGGTTTCTGATTGTAATACTAAATGATACAAAGGTATAAGCACCAAACGAAGTGATCTATGAGTTCACTTTGATTTTTAATGCAGAATTAATTTTAAACATACAGCTATGACTGCTACATATGTATATGATATAATTTTGAAAGTATATCGGGATTGTATTTAACCCTTGACTTGTAACTGTTTTAAGAATAAGTTAAGCATGCATTCATCTCCTTCCATTTTTGCTCATAAGCAGAATTATGCGAAAATTCAAAGATTTGATAAAGGTTAGTATCAGAAGTAGCTACAACAAGAAGCATATTGGATAAATCCGTTATGGAAGTAACCTCATCACCATCGCCAAGCCGCGGAAATTTTCGTTACTTTCGTAGTGGTACATAACTGGAACAAAGTAAAACCAAGCATCAGTACAATATTTTAACTGCTGTTCAAACGCTTTTAACACGCTGCATC